>PQWD01001445.1:0-26717 GCA_019425675.1 Leucinodes orbonalis | reverse complement strand
TTATCTAAGAGTATCTATATACTATTACTGATACTCCAAGATTTTTATTTTAATGAAACAATTCACTTTTGAACGTTAATTGCAAATTCATTTTATCCGGGTTTTGGTTATTGTGTAACATTAGTAGATAAAATTTTAACTTAGTATTATTAGTTATTTACTTTTTACAATCTTCGATATTTAATTGGCAACAAGTGTTAGATTCAAAAGTATCTGTAAGAGATTAATTTGAATGAAGATGATTTAAGTTTGAGTGCTTACTTTTCACAATGCTATGAAAATGAAAATGAAATATATATATATTTTATGTTATGTATTTGATTTCCCAAACCCCTTTAATCATGTTATGTGGGTAGGTCCTTTGCCTTACTAATTATTTCAATTTGAATCATGGTCACCCACGAGGTGTAAATTCGCCCAATAAATATATAAGTCTTCAATGGAAACCTAGGTCAGCGGTGTATGTCACGGTTGAAATAATGATAAAGCATATTATACAATTGAAACAAGCGTTGTTACTACGCATTTTATGCTCATAGTTGTACGTGTGTAGTGCTAATGCAGCCGTTACCCGTTTAAGGCCGCTAAGACATAGCAACATCGAGTAATACGTTTTTTGCCATCCGTCAAATAAACTGCGGTGTTATTTTTAGTAAGGCCACTTGGAAACCAAGTTGTCTTAGTAAGGGCTATCATATAATTTATCAATACATTTGTCTAGGTGTTAGCTACCTACATTTATGTTTATTGACGATTGTCCATATCATTTTATGTTTACCAATTTTTCCTAATAAGTTAGCTAGGTTTAAAATAAATTTCGATTTGTTAATATGGTTTATTAATAATGGCTGGCATTTTTTTATTTTATAACACAAATTACTTCATACAAATAAATTATCAACCAAACATATATAAAAAAATTACCAAACCTAAACATCAATGACGAAAAAAAAGACGAAATAAATAAGTGAAATTATTGCAGAGTTGGGTTGGGTTATATACAATAGCGAAGATCAGTTTCCATATTTGTAATTTTATTGGAATTTTCATAAGACACAGCCCTAAAGCAGAACACGCCCGTCAAAATTACGAATCGAGATGGCGAAGCAAAAGTAGACAATTCTTGGAATCATAGCCGAGTATGGCGTTGGCTGCCAGGGCCGGATTGACGGTTGCAAAGTAGACCAGTGCCTAGGGCCTTAGCATATTTGAGACGCCGAATGTAAAATGCATGCCAAAAACATAACATTCAACTTTTTGTCTCTATTCTTTTCTCTCTTCTATTATTATTATCGAAATTGGTTAGATTGTCAGACAGTCCAAACGGACTCAACCGATGGTTAGTGGTCCTTAGCGTCGCTAATTTCTCGATAATAAGGACAACAGTACAGTTTCTAACTTTAAACATAATTCGATGTTCAGTCATAGTCATAGTAGGAATGTACTCATTTTACTGCCAAAACGTTTTTAGGTTCGTCATTTACGTACGCCCCGACTGGAATGCTGATTAGATGCCTGTTCTATGCCAAAATAATGTATGAAAACATCCTACAGTTACCATTAATTTTTATAACTTTGGAAATTTTTAAGTCAAAAGAGACCAGACATTTTGTGGGCGAGCATGCTCATCTTCGATTTGCCGATGATATAGTAGTCATGGCAGAACCCATGGAGGATTTAAGCACTATGCTCGAAACCCTAGACAGAGCTTCTCAACAGGTGGGTCTTAAAATGATCATGGACAAGACGAAAGTCATGTCTAATGCCCATGTCGTACCTATACCAATGTCAGTTGGAAGTTCTGTCCTCCAAGTTGTAGACGAATATGTGTATCGACGAATATGTGTATCGACGAATATGTGTACGAAGATGAATATCTGGAATATGGGTCAGTTAGTCCAAATGGGTAGGTTTAACTTCGAGAAGGTTTCTCGTCGAATCCAATTAGGATGGGCAGCGTTCGGGAATTTAAGGTCTGCCTTAACTTCCCGAAGATTTGTCTTTTCGTCCAAAATACCCCAGTGTCTCAAGACGAAGGTCTTTGACCAGTGTGTGTTGCCAGTTATGACATACGGAAGCGAAACGTGGTCGCTCACTAAGGGCCTCTTGAATAGACTCAAGGTTGCTCAGCGTGCTATGGAGAGGGCTATGTTAGGTGTCTCTCTACGCGATAAAATCCGAAACGAGGATATCCGTAGGAGAACTAGGGTGACCGACATAGCCCAGAGGATTAGCAAGTTGAAGTGGCAGTGGGCAGGGCACATAGTGCGTAGAACCGATGGCCGATGGGGCGGAAAGGTTCTCGAGTGGCGTCCACGTAACGGAAAGCGAAACGTAGGCCGAGCCCTAACCAGATGGACGGATGATCTGGTTAAGGTGGCGGGTAGCAGATGGATTTCAACTGCAAGGGATCGGTCCGCGTGGAAATCATTAGGGGAGGCCTTCGTTCAGCAGTGGACATAATTAGGCTGTAATGATGATGATGATGCTTATTCTCTGTATACATTGTCAATTATATTATTATTGGGTTAGATAGAGAATAAGAATAGAGGTTAAAATATCTTGACCAATAATTTTCAAAAGTACTTTTTTACAGATTAAATTCGGCTCGACTAGTTAGATGTCTGCTGTTGGATGAATGAAGGAGAGCAAGATAATTTAAGCTGTACTTATGACGGATGTGTTGTAGCGCGGGGCCCCTCCGCAAGGCCCGTTACAGTTTGCTACTCTTGCTATGTGACTAATCCGGCACTGATGCCTACCTTAGCCAAAGTTCATCAGAGGTTCCAAAGTGCAGCACAGCATCGTTTTAAACTTATAGATTAAGCGATGATATCTGATTTTAATTGCCCACTATCTTTCTCACTCTGTAGCCTTAAACTATTAAGTATTTTCCTTGCGTACTAGTAAATCCTTGTGCACAATAAACTAACGTTAAACTAAATACCTGCCAGCACGAGTTTAGTATTTGATGTAGTCACGTTTTACGTCAAGGTCAGATTTACGTCGATATTTAAAGAGTCGGTTAGTAACATCTTTTACTATTCGCCAGAGCTTTCGGTTAGGCCTTTTGCAAACCACTTTGAAACAAACATGCGCAAGCCGTTTTTTAGGCGGTTTATTCATGAAAAATATTTTCATCAGAAATATTTTTTTTGCCCTGAAGTAGTTAGTGCCTTAAATAATTTCGGCTGACAGTCGTGCAAGTTAAGCTAGCATTTGTCAACTTAAGCTGAAATGTTTCATGTATTGCCTTAGGGCAGCACTAAGAGAAGGTCTTAGACAACTGTTCATTAAGAAGATAACAAGGATAATAAAATGAAACTTTACTTCTACCAATCATTCACTTAAATTTTCTCTAGGCTTAATCCGCTTGGAAAGCTAGTCGCTAATTAAACTATTACACATAAACACTTCAAGCACAGACAATTAGGTGCAATCGCGTACCTAATTGTCTGTGCTTGCGTAAGTGACCATAGATATATCATAGATAATTCAAATTCAAAGAATAACGCTTCCACAAATTATATAGTCAAACTTGATAGTCGTAACGTCACTCGCCTGTACATTATCGTAGTCATCTAAATGAAATTTCGTGTTAAATCGCATCGGTCCGTGTGAACATAGTACGAGACGCATGCGCCCGTGGGATCAACATAATATACGTAGTCATAGTAGTGAGGCCCATGATGGAGGCAATCACATTTAATAACAGCTGTAATATGCCGCATAAGCAATTTACGTACGACCAGAAAATTATACCTACGACTGGGATCTGGCGTTCGTTTGTCAGTTCATGTTTGAGCAATAGAATGTACGATTGTAGTAAATAAAATAATTCGAATTTTAAATGTGTATTGCTAAGTTTGTACAAGGTGTCTAAAACAAGTTAGTTTTTATTACGCCATGAAATCATTAAGGTTAAGAGAAAAATTCGCCACATCAAGAGAGTGCATGTCCCCTAAAGGTTTTTTTCGATACTCAGCACGGCTTGGTTAGAATATTGTATTATAAAGGTAACTCCGAGTGGAGACTGCGTTGGCAAGCGTAGGTAGCGAAGGACGCCCTTCGACCCGATGGAGTGACTACTGGCGTAAGTGTGCTTGTGAGGAAAACGGTGGACCGGGATATCTGATGGCAAAACGAAACGAAACAATCTTATTTCACGTCATAATGTTTGGCATTGCATGATAGGCTTGTAAGACGTAAAATGCTGGAGTGCTATCTTTAGCATTGGACGGCAATAAATTGTATAGAGAAAAAAGGTTGGATCGATTACATCCGAAAGTTCCAGTAGTTTTCAATACAAGCTAGTTCTCATCACTAGATAAAAAGACGGTCGGATATGTCGCGTGACCGTAATTACAGTTGCTCATCGGTGTCTTGTACATTTAATTGTGATGGCGTGTGTCCCGTTTCCTGTCCCTCACCATATTCAACTTGAGCTATGATTCATTATTACATCATTTCTGGACTTCATAAAAACCAAGTTATTGTATCAAGAAGCACAAGATTTATTATTGTGGCATATTATGTTCTTGGGATTCTATTTGCAATTGTATCACTGAAACTCTATTCCTTAAAGTTTTGGCTGCACTTTTGGTTAAAAATCTTTGACGTGGTTTTGGGGATTTATTCCCTTTATTAGGCTGGTCTTGGCAAGAGTAGCGTAGAACCTCCTCCGGTCCGATGAACCGACGACTTGTGTGAGATCTCTCGTGAAGCCTGAATACGAAATGCGGAGGATTGGGATATCTGCCGCAGAATGAGTCCAGCACTGTACTGCGCTAGGGTGAAGAGAGACTTCATAATTTTTCTGATTCTATTTGACTAAAACTACGTATATTGAAATTATGGTGAAAATTTCCTTAAAAAATCTTGTAGTCGTTCTGGGAATTGCATTTTTTTCATTATTGCTTATATCGCCACCGAGCATGCACAGGCATGCCAATATACCTATAGGACCGGTTACATAAAAGTTATATTAATATTTCAATATTATTATTGAATATATTTGTTTAGTTGTATTTTTTAAAATATTTTCTTTGTTTTATCTTTTAAATGACAAAGATAGATCTAACGCCAAGTGCCGACAAGATCTTGAGTAACAACACAATAGTTGTTAACAAAAAGACTACAAATATATTTACTATCCTTAATAAAAATTAGTCCTAGTAAATAATAGAAGTACTTACATACAATAGTAGATATATCTATGTAAAGACATAAAAGTTAATTAAATTCTCCACACAAGAAAACCGGTAGGTTAAAAAAGCAAAATCATTAAACAAGTTCCTGGGTAACACAGCTCAACGTTTTCCGAATGCATCGAATGACACTCGCTAAGAGAAATGATTGAAACCCCTTCCTAGAAGCGTGAAATGAGGCTCTCAGGGGAGAGGTAATATTAGGGCTGTTCCTTTTGATGCAAAATCAATCAACAAACATTGAATTTTTTATTAAAAAAAACTGGAACACAGATATCCGGTTTAGAATGATTCTGGTAAGAGTGATCTGGCTGTTCCTAGATAGGCATGATCCATCTTAGGCCTCATTGTTGTATAGCATCAGACGAGATGGTAGCCAAAAACCTAATCTAGATATCCCAATTGTGAAAAATATCTATAAAAAGTTAGAAGATTGTTGCTTACTTATGAAGCTGTCTCTTGAACCTATGTAGTCCACTCCTGAAAATAGGTCTCCAGCATTTTGCGTCCGCTATCCCGGTCCTCCGCTTTTCTCATGCAGCCTCTACCAGAAAACTTTTCCGCCTTTTTTGCCGGAGGGCGTCCTACGCTACGCTTGCCAAGCCGCGGTCTGCACTTTAGAGCTCGTCTGCTCCAACGGCCATCGGTTTTATACGTGACTGCCACTGCAACTTCCTGATTCGGCGAGCTATATCGGTATCTTCAGTACTTTGACGAATGACATAATTTATGAAAATATGTAAAATTATGATTAAAGGTAGTCTGGAAGACATTGCTTGTAACGGTAAGGCCGAATTTGGCTACTGTTATGATATTTTTTTGTGCACTTGTGAGTGAAAATCTATGTGATCCCATACCCATGGACTTCTGTAAGTTTTAGGATCGAGAGCTATAAGTGATTATAAGCGTCAATCAACAGTTTTTGATCTTTTATTTTACCTTTTTGTATTCCAGTGCGTGACAACCCTGTGATCCTGCGCAGGCGCGAGGCGCCGAGGGAGGCGAGCTGCATTCCGCCCGACCGCAAGCCCTGTGTTTAGCAGTCACTGCCTCCACTCCGGTTGCCTTCCATCTTATTTACACTGGCTTTCATAAATGCACATTTCTATGATTTAAATAAGTCTCACGCGCACATGTGAGCTGAGATTATCTGCATTGAAATTGCGGTTCAGATGTATGGTTACATTTATTCGTACTTTAATGAAAGTTTTCTATTACGCCCACGTGTCTACGCATCGAAAATTAATTTTGGCTTGTAATTCTGAGTCGAGTTTTGCGTAAATATTTGTAATGTAATTTATTCAGCATAATTGATCTAATATAATGAAGCGTATGTTTCTTTGTCAAATTTATAGAATATTTATGTAACGACACTATTTTTCAAACAGAAAGCCTTAAACTCATCTCAATATTTTACAATCAAGATATAATAGTGCTAACTACAAAACAGCAGAAGTTTGAAAGAAAAGCTATAAATACAAGTATTTGTTTAACTTCAAAGATTTATTTTTCCACTACACCCTTTATATTAAACCGATGAATAATATTTTAACAAGACAATATCCGAAGTTTGCATCTAAGTAAAACAAATCTGTCATATACAAGTAGGTAATAAGATGTGGATGAAGTTTTCCTTGATAAGTCAGGAAACCTGGCCGCCAGCCTGCCTCAGTGGTATACTGTAGCAAGATCACCAGAGCCTCCTGACGTTGTCCGACAGTGTACACTATAGGATTTGCTAAGACTCAGAAGGAGAATGCGGTCCATCTACGTTAAAAAACCGGAATGTCGAAAAACGTTTTAAACCTCGTTAAATCATTATAATGCGATCGCTATTTGCATTTAATTATAGTTTTTATTGAAACATACGTCAGTTTTACACGCTAGTGATTTATAACTTAACACGGCGAGTGCAACATTACATTGAGTGCTCTGACTCCGGTACTTACTTTACAATAAACAGGGTCCATTGATGGAGGTCCCCGATAAAGGAACCGCTCGACATTCATGATAGATAGTTCAAACTTTTGCAAGTACACGGTACGGTAATACATTACCGCTATTGGCATAATATTGACGTTTGCGTGGTATCGGACAATATTTAACACGAATATCTTAATACGGTAGTAGTTTTACTATTAAACAAATATGTAGTAACTTTTAAAGACCTTACTTGACTTGGTTCTGGCAATCTATATGAAACTTATTGCGATATTTGAAACAACCTGTAATGTTTTTATTTTATGTCATGGGTAGGCGGACGGCTAGATGTTTGACCTGATGGTATGAGATATTACCACCAAAGTTACGAGTGTCCATGGGTAACGGCATCACTTATTATATCAGGTGATTGTCTTCTCGTTATTGCTGGGGCCACACTAAGGGCTGACGTCTCTCTCTCTCTTTCAACCTATCGCAGTCCACTGCTGGACATCTCCCCCATTTTGCGCCAGATATCCTGTCCTCCGCGTTTACTCATCCTGCCTCCCCAGCGACCAACGGCTAACGTCTAACACGCATAATTTTTTATACGTTAAAACTGCCAATTTCTTATTATATTTATTAACACCCTTGTCGCGATAACTAATGGCATTTTTTTAGTGTGGCCCCAGTAATACAAGTGTGTTGGACTTCGTTTGCGTTACTAACCCTTTAAAATGCAGAGGAAAAGGAAATATGGGTTAGGGAAAGGGAATATTCGGCTTAAGGTATCTCACTCACTTGACGTGAATTCATATACATTATGTTTATATGATTCACAAGCATATATCATCATCAAATCATCAGCTCATTAAACGTCCCACCGAGGGGCACGAGCCTCCCGTATAGGGTGATGAGGCTTAGTCGTCCACGTGGGATTGGACGACTTCACACACAACCTTCGAATCTCTTCGCAGGCGTGCATGAAGGTTTCTCACGATGTTTTCCTTCACCATAAGAGCGTCGGATAAACGTACATCTATTTTCGGAAAATTCGAAAATACATTGGTACGTGTCGGGTTTGAACCTCAGCCCTCCCGGTAGGAAGGCGACAGTCCACAACACTGAGCCACCGACGACAGTCCACACCACTGAGCCACCGACGAGCATAAAACTTTTAAGTTAAAATAAGAATGGTTATTTTTTATTTTCAGACGCACGTTACTGCGATTCATGTCAATGATACTTCTATGGATTTATTTTCAAAGGAGCGATTCAAGCATCCAAGGCGTTCTAAATAATGTTAGGTCATCGCGTGGCCTTGCCCTTCACGGAATCAACTCGTTCCTCAGCGCGCCCGCTGACGGATGAGACTCCACCATGATTATTTATTTACTGGCGCGTAAGGCTTCACTGCAAACTAATGTGCAACTAACTAAATTTAATGGCTCAACGACCCAAAGTGAGTCTTAGCCTCCGAAACAGAGACTTCCACCGGTCCTATCCTGCGCAACCTCTGCACAGTTTTGATGTGAACACTAGCTCTAATTTATGCAACTAAAACGTACATATCAATGTTAAATAATGATAAATAAATATTCACTGACATTTCACACACCGCTATCTAACCCCAAACTAAGCATCAGCCTGTAATATGGAAACTAAACAACGGATAACATACTTATATACTTTTTTGTAAATATATACATATTAACATAGAAAACACCCAGATCAATACTGCCCGGGGATCGAACCCGGACCCCTTAGTGTAATAGCCGACGTCTCAACAATTACACTAAATGGGTTGTCAAATTGGAATTTGTAATTTGAAATAACCATTTATTTATTCGTGCAATGCAGCACACAAACAACATTTGTGTTTGTTCCGGATAATCTCTGAACGGCTGGCCCGATTTCGACGGGACTTTTGACAGTTAACTGAAGTTTAGGGAAAGCACACTTATTATAGAAATTCTTTTTATTTAGGCAAATAAACTAATGTTGTCGCGCGCCATGGGGCTTGTTAAAGTTACTAGGAGCTTAAATATCTAATATTTTTTTCATGGTCGTAGATGCCTAAAATGGTCTTCACAAGAATTTGGCTTCAGCCGAAGTAATACAGGTATCTACAAGGATTTAAGAGCTTATTAGAGAAGTAAATTAACCACAGATTACCATTACAGAGTACATTTAGTATCTATGTAGTCCAAGTATAAACCTTTGTCATCCAACCAAAGCTTTGACTCTGAAAAAACTCCATAATGCGTCGTCAGTATTGATGTTTAAGATAATGATGATTATTGATGATCTATATTTTTTCCCATGACACAGCAGCTACGCAATTAAGCTATTAATCAGAGATGCAGTGGTCATAACTTTACTGCCTTCTAACAAGTTATTACTATTCTTAATTCTTTGCGTTATTCTTAAATTTCTTTTTGTAAGCCCACTGATTAATATATCACTTTAATTATACTTATTTCTCTATTGTGTGTTCCGGACGTAAAAAGGTAGTAGTTTATTATAAGATACAGTAGCAAAAAACCGTAAATATTTAATTGATAAATCAACCTTTAAACGACCGAAAAATGAAGTGATTGAAATAAAATAAAGAACCCAACATTTTGGTACGTTACTTTTAAAGTTTTCATATATTTTTGAGCATAATTTAAACGAACATAATACGCTATTTTCGTAACTGGAGTAGATCTTCTTGATTTTCACCGCGTCTCGAATAATCGCTCGAACGATCTCGTCTCGGGGTTTGCGTTCTAATAGCGTGTTTAACTCGGAGGCCCTTCTTGGAATTTAAGGATTTGACTATTCTACCATTTACTACGAGTACGTGACAAAGCGGTCAGCATTAATATGAATAAAACGCCATAACACGGGATTGTAACTATTTTATACAAAAAAATCCTCTCACAGCGTCACACACAAGCCTACGAGTATATTCATAAGTATATTTCCAAGGTTTGCAAGTTTTATTCATTTCACAGGCTAAAAGTTCTCGTAGTAAAATTACAAAATACTTGTGTTATAATAAGCGTCACATACTACGAGTATCACTGCATTTAGGTTTATTTCGGTATCACAAGTAAAGATAATATATAGGATCAACTGTATTCACTGCAGTAATAGATCCCCCAAAGATTCGCAAAGGTGTTGCTAGTCCCTTGAAAAGCTAAGATGGATAGCGATTCTCGGCCCAATGTTCGGACACTTCTTGTTACTGGAGGTTAAGCGTAACAGCTTCATAAAGGGGATGTTACTCTCTCAACTGACCCGGTTTATATGGCGTGCCGCGTGCAAAGGTTAGTACGAGTATTCCGTTTCCCTTTGTCCCCTTCTCGGAAAGTTTACCACCTAGGTATGAGCGTCGTGGATCTCAATCTGGAGATCTCTGAATAGGCTTCGGACGCAGACTAGCTGTAGCAAGGAAATTTGGCTAGATGGGATTTTTTGGGTGCTCAGGACATTGATTGCCTTTATGGTTCGGCCCAAAAAAGATGGCCTATCTGATAGTGCCCGGCGTGCCCTTCTAGCTACTCGCGGGAGGATCTTATGTCAGCATCGGACAATACTGTCACTGTGGCTGGTTTCTAGGCTGCTAAAATTTGAATGTGTCTTTGCTTTTAA
This sequence comes from Leucinodes orbonalis, assembly GCA_019425675.1. NCBI lineage: Eukaryota > Metazoa > Arthropoda > Insecta > Lepidoptera > Crambidae > Leucinodes > Leucinodes orbonalis. The sequence goes on along the minus strand of PQWD01001445.1, from coordinate 15,951 downwards.
CATGCTATAAGAAGAAGAATACCTACCTATGAAACTTAACTTAGGTACCACCAAGGAATGCATGAGTTTTAATTATTTTGCCTTCTGAGAGTTCTGTCCCCGTGTTGATGTTTATTACAAAAAAATATATAAAAGTATGTTTATTTATTCGTTGTTTAGTACCATACTGCAAGCTCCACGCTTAAATTGGGGCTACATGGCGCTGCATGAATGTCAGTGGATATATATTAATAATACCATGTATTTGAAGAGGCACGACTATATCAAGGCTTGTTTGTGGGGTCCGTACGCACTGGAATGCCGGCTTGGAGCGAGTATCCAACTTTGAGCTTGGGAACAATATTGTGACCATATTGCTCGTTTTGACCGTTTACGTAGCGATGTCTTCATTACTTGACGTAAAAACTATGTCTGTAAGTGTACTTGACTATCGTCTATTATAATTGGTATAAAGGTATCCTCTTTATAACAAGAGTGCTATTTGAAATTAAATAGGTTCTTTAAGTATTCAATGTTTTTAAATAAATAAGCTCGTGCCTCTCGGTGGAGACGTATAATGAGGTGATGATTTTTTTTGTCAGTTCACCGTTAAGTTAATGATACACTTGACAGTAGATACAGTGCAAAGAAAAATTAATATAATCATTATTTTCAGGGATGGGCCGAATGTGGTTTGAACGGAATACGAACTTCGGCCGAACATTCGGTATAAATGACAAATTCGGCCGAAGTTCGGTTCCTTTTTTATGTTGTAACTTGATCCAACTTAATTTAGACTATTAAGGAGTCCAATATGATTAAGTACTTAATAAAGTACCTATGATAGATTCCTAATACTGGTTATTAAGAATATCAGATTCACTGTGTTTTTACTAGGTTGGAGAGAATTTTAAGCCAGCAGTTTAATTTTCATGTTTAATGAAATACTAAAATATCTAAGGCAGATTAAAAGAAAAGTTTAATTTTGTTGTTGTTTAAATTAAGTAAAAATGCTATCTAAGGCAGTTTAAATAAGTAATAAACATATTTAAGGAGGATCAGTAAACAGAGCACTTTAATGTTGTGATTGTTTAAGTGTGCAAAGATTTTAACGACATTTGACGACTACTTCTTCTTTATTAAAAAAATATTACTATAGGTACCTATATCATACTAATTCTATTTACTGTAATTATTATAGATATGATGTTTTACCTTATTTCTATTATGTGTGAGTGTGTTTATCTATCAAGTGCAAGTATAATTAAAATGGTATTTTTGCACCGAATGTTCGCAAAAACAGAATTTCGGCCGAATGACGAAGTTCGGTTCAAGCTGCCAAAGTTCGGTTGAACCGAATGTGAAACGAATTTCGGCCCATCCCTAATTATTTTCCGTCAACACTGCCCTGCGCCTGTCAACACTGCCCTGCGCCTGTCACCGGGTACGCCTGCGGTTGTTCCTGCCTATACGACTCAGTACCGAGTCTCCCACTTAATTAAATAGAGTTAATCGAATATTTCGTAAGGTCTAGCTTAACAAGATTGCTGTGGACTAGATCATGCAAAGTGATTGTAAGAATATTTATCAATGCCACAAATACTCGTATATCCTAAGGAAAATAGCTTAGTGACATTATTTTATGATGAAGTTTTCATATCATATTTACTACGAACATACGATGTGATCATGGTGTTGTAAATTAATAATACTTGGTAAACTCGCTACTGAGTCGTCTAGGTAGGTACCACTGCAGTGCCAGATATTGTCCCTGATTTGCACTTCTGTGTTTCGGGATGAGGGCACTTTAACTCGTAAAATTACCGGGTATAAAAGATCTAATATCTGTCATCTAGGGTGACGGGCCCAGGTCAGTGTTGACGGAAGATGATGACTACCTATCTATTGTTATTTATTTCCTTCAACACTGAATCTATCATGGTCAGGCAGATCACTTAACACCTGGTGAGCGAAATTACCGTCCCGTTCACTTATGACATAATAAACAAAAAACGTTTAAACTAGTTTTAACAAGAAAATAAACAAATTGAAACACAGGAGATATCATCTGGTTATATAGAATACTAAGGCGGTAGAAACCAGTGGCGGTTTCACACTAGGGGCAATCGGGGCTAGTGACCAAATCAAAATTTGGAAAAAAATTGGGTACTTACTTATAGGTAATATAAATTAGTGATTGATAAGAAGTTGATAAGAAGAGAAGTGATAAAATAGTGATAGTGTGGCGGCATCCTCTTTAGTGCCCAGGGGCAGCAACAAGTTTAAATCGGTACTGGCAGTAACTTTATGCGTAACATAGGACGCCCTCAGGCCCGATGGACCGACGACGCGACGACTTACGAAAGGTCGCTGGTGGAGGCTGGTTCAGAAGAGCGGAGGACCGGGATATCTAGCGCAAGACGGAGACCTATGTCCAGCGGTGGACTGCGATAGGTGGAAAAGAATAACTTAATGGATAATCGTATTTGACCAATTTGGAACGTAAAAACCGTATTGAAACGGTGCTGTACAAAATATCAATGTTTCTTTATATAAATCTGATGTAATTAATCTTAAATCAATTACTACTATTTACATCAAATTACAATAATGAATAATTTAAGGTAAAATATATTATGACAATGAGATGTTGACTGACAGAGAGAAGTGCTGTTTACATTTAAAAATAATATGTAACGTATTTCTATACATCTTGACGACCCATTTGGTGTTGCGGTTGAGACGTCGACTGCAACACCATGGGTTTCGGGTTGGACCCCCAGGCAGTGCAAACATTTGTGTACATAATAATTAATTTGCAAAATAAACTTGAACTAAAAGAGTACGGACCATGAGTCTATAGATGTCATATTATAAAATTAAAAAAAAAATGTGTGCATGAACAATTGAACATGTCTGTTTGTAATGGTCTGGGTCTTTTCTATGTATAATATGTATGTATTTACAAAAAAATATGTATAATATAAGTATATTTATCCGTTGTTTAGTACCCATAATACAGGCTTCACGCTTAACTTGGGGCTAGATGGCGCTGTGTGAATGTCAGTGGATATTTATTATATTATAATGAATGGTATTGTAAATAACATTTTGTCGTCACTTTTTTGTTTCACTTAATCCAGTAGTACTAAAGTACTTTATTTTATAAGTAAAACAATAAAATATTCGATATTTAAATAATCATCTTAGTAGTTGAGGTAGTTTCAATTTTATTTAAAAACCCACATAATATCCCAGTCCCTGTAAAATGACAATTCTACAAACAAAATTTAAACTCGATTTTAACATCGTAAAAGCCGAGTTTGCAGTTCTGATATGAAATGTCAAAAACATGGCGGATGACTCACGTGTTACTGGAAATGCATTGATGCACCACCTGCATTCATTTCAATGGCATTTTGGTGAGTTGGCAGATTGAAAGTTAAATTACAAATCAGTGGGAAGTAAAAACTGTGTGGGATGCTTAACCATGACTAATGTGTATTCTTGTTATTTATGTAAAATGATGTTAATGATGTACTTTTAATGTTTCTATTAGAAGATTATTTTAAATTGGAGATTGTATTTTTTTTATTATTTAATGCAGTTGTGGAGAAATCCACTTCTACACCGAAGGTTTCGAGATCAGTGCTCGTACATAAATATTTTGTGTGTATAAAATAGCTGTTTGTAGGTACCTACAGGTGTTTCTACGTATGTAATCCAGATCCAGAAATGCTTTCACTAATTATTTAGGGATTGGTTAATTAGTTGAATACGATTTAGAATAAAAATGACTGTTTTTATTCTATTTTAGTTAACATTTCAATGTTAAAGTTCGCCACTCTTTGGGAATCGAATAGGTAGTACCTACTAAACCAAAGTCTTTTTATCTTGTAATCCTGTAGTAAATTGACAGTTACACAATTTAATTATAATGATGTACAATATGTTCAGTCTAATAATAAATAAGTTTAAAAATGCAGTTACTAAAAAAGTTTTAATGCTTGTTTAAAGTATGCAGACAAGTTCCGAAAGGAAGAAAGAGTATTTAGATGGATAATCTTACCGTGATTGCATTTGTACCAAATTCTTTAATATCATCATCATATCAGGATTTAACGTCCCACTGCAGGGGCAACATAATTTCCATCCAATATGTCTACGGGAGTTTTGGTAAAACTCTCTTATGAAATCTTGGCCTACGTTTTTACGCCCTCGAGTGTTCTATTTAAAGCTATTTCTAAACGAAAACTACATGATTATGCACTTTGATCAAATGCATTACGAACATAAATAAACAAATTGAGCAGGGAAAGGATTAAGTTAAGGCTTGTTATTAAACACGTAACTTATTGTGCTTTCTCATAAGTGGCGACAATGTCCCATAATCTCAGATAGTGTATGAAAATGTTTCTGAACGAAACAGTGAACGGCCCCTTGCTTCAGCACTATGTGTTACTTTAACTGAACATAACATCGCAAAATATCTTAGTAGAGTTACGAGATACTAACAGCACCCACTTAGACTTTAATTCTAAATCAAGTAATACTATTTTTGTTGACTGTACTTTCTAGAGGATCGCTGCGGCAAAATTTCACAGAAGCGCAGAGCGGAGACGTCAACGCGGAAGTAAGCGGTTCCCACACGAGCACCATTAGCAACTCCCGGGAACCGCTCTGGGAAACCAACTGCACCTACCTCCATTATTGATGGTGTCACATGCTTTAATAAAGCACCTTTGTCTCTGGCATGTTCTGCATCGGTTGATGTGCGTGATTGTAGTTGTTGTGACAATTTATATGTTTGCAAATTGTGTTCGCAACTGTGCCTTCTGCAGATGCTTACTTTCAAGAGATATTTCATTTATTGCTTATTACATCATGGTTGACGAGTATTTAATATGAAGATACATGAACCATGTAAGGACTTTAATTAAATGATACAACACACTACAAGCCGTCATATATTATCATAAATAATACTATATTCAAAGAACCAGTGTTTCATAACTCCATTATTAAAAGACACATTCAACATTTTAATTTAAATCTCAATTATATTAATAAGAACGCTATACTTGGGTTATAATATATACAACAACAGATCGCTACATAGTTGTATTCAGAGAAATATATATTATTGCTGCGCCATTTTTATTATCTGACTAATTTGACACTTTTGTTGAGGTGTTAACACCCGGCTATGCTTGATTTTTATCAAAACGTACCATCTACGCTTAATGTTAGAATTTAGCAGTAAATTACATTGGTACTTTTCCATATATTTATAACCTACAGTTATTCAACGTTTATGGTAAATTGAAAATACCCATTATATATATTTTATACTTTAAATACCAAGCTTTCTACCTATATTTTATATTTGGACTGTATTCAGGCATAATAACCGATTAATAAATTAATCGTTTTAATGGCGTACTATAATAGAACCAATTAGCAATATAATTTATTAAATAATAGCTTGGTAAAATTAATCCATTCTCAGTAAAGCAGTAGACAGCATTAATATTCAGTTCAATTAATATAAGGTTGCAGCTTATGCAACTTACTAATGAAATATAGATAATATAATCTTATACGCGTAGGTACAAGGTTCTTTTTAAGTTATTTTTATCGTATTTGGATAAATTATATTAATTATATCATACCCCGAATTTCATCCTCGATCTAGTTTAGGCTCCAGTTTCACATGCTTGCACACTTTGTTTTATTTAAATTGTCAATACAGTTGTAATACCTGTAAATTGTAGTGTGTAAAAAATATTTACTTTAAAAAATAATAATAATTAAAGTATAGGCAAAATTGCCTATTCAGACCCACTGCTGGCTACAGGCTTTCACTCGGCATGGCTACGAATAGATTGCGCCGTAGTGCTGGCCCTATGCAGACTGGTGGGTGTTAAGGTCTACCATCTTAACCCTTTTCTGTGGCCGGAATCCAGAAACAATGGAGTCCCTGGCGGTCAAAGGGTTATGTGCCAGTACAAACAACTGTATGTATGTTACCCATTCGATGGCAGTGGCGTCCACAGCTATTATGAGTAGGGTGTGCAAAGTGAAGTTTTACTGACATCGCAAAAATAATAAATTGCGTCCAAGGCTAACTGCTCCTTCACTTGCGTTTTTCCTCACCTCCAAGCTTTTGAATATTTTCTGAATCTATGGCCCGTATTCAAGAATGAGACTTAAGCGTTGATCTTCACTGTACAGTGAGAAAGGGATAGAGCTAGACGTTAAATAGCACCATCCCTTTCTAACTCAAATTAAGTAAATATGAACGTTGAGTCTAGTTCTAGAATACGGGCCTAAAACTACTAAGAAAAATGCCAGTCCGTTGATTAGACCACCAGTTCTCCACTCGTCCATAATTACTCAATTCGTAGAAAAGTCAAAGAGAGCGGCGTAACCGCTCTGATAGACTTGCCGGTCTTAGAACTACGATTTAGACGCGCTGTCATTAGGGGCCATGGACAGGGGCGGACCCAAGTTCCTTCGGGATAAGGTAGCGCCTGTCTCCTTGAAGTACGACACAAATATATATTGCAGGTAGACTCACCTATACTCTCAAATGAAAGATTATTCCCTGCTTCGGAAGGCATGTTCATAGACCGTTCCCGACATATATCATAAGATGTAACAATTTCCCTGAGAAGGCGGGCAGGCTTGACCCTGCAGTTGTACCTTATACGCGGACGATAATAATGACTGTTTTGTAAACAATAATGACAAATAAGGGCAAATTGAAAAGTAATATTTAAAATGTTTGCGCTAAAATACGAGAATGACGAATCTTGGCAGAGTTTTACCTATTGATAGCTATAGAATGCTTAGACAAGTGTTAAGCATTTTGGAGCTAGGTACTTCATAGAGAATATCACCAATTGTTCAAAATTGTATAGAAATGACGCAATTTCTTGATAAAGTAATTCAGTGACGCCATTTTTTGACGGTATAGTTAAACAATCTTATAGGTTAGCGACCGTCAATTATTTTCGAATGCTACTGGTCTTAGCCTCTGATATGGTTTGGGTTTTGATTTCATCAACTTGTGACACTGTTACTATATTATTCGATTTTTATGTTTTATTTCACGTAGAATAAAAAATATGATACAACCAAAATCTTTTGAAACGTTTTACTCATCTTACATAAACTTTTGTAACACTTCGCTTGGTTTTCAAAATGTTAAAATTAACGTTTGATTAACTTTCCAGCGTCTTTATTCTTAAAATGATCTCTCTATTCTTGTCAATCGAGCGGATGAAAGTTTATTTATGATTATAAGTCGAGGTTGATCCGAGTGCGGCCCTGTCGCGTACCTGCCCCCATCAAGGCCGGCCATTATCTCCGGATCTCCATTCTAACAGGTAATTACACGCGCCTATTCTTTCGGGGGGCTTACGGCCGCTAGGCAGAGGGGCGTAATTTGTACCATTTACCACAATAGCATTTCGGGCACAAAGTGTCGAGACTTCACTGCGTCCGGGAATTATGGTTCCACGTTCAGTTTATTGCTCTGGAATATTAATGTGTCTTTTGGACAGTAATCACAATGCGTGTCACTCATTTGTTTCTTTAGTTTCCATACATTGTACTTGCATAAATGTGGATGGTTATTTTGCGTAGATTTTTATTTATAAACAAATAATAATAAGCGGATTGTAAATTCAGATGATTCACAACATATATTGTTATTGTATTTAATAGGTTTGTTAAGTGATACAGTCGTTGGGCATTCGGTACTGACTGAAGGAGCAATGAGGGACTTGCCGACCTTTAACTCTTTGAACACCAAGAATCCAGACACAATAACTCCAATTAATCGCATGTCTAGAATTATGACAAAATCTGTAAGATGATGCCTGAGCTAGATATACCTTTCATAGCCTCCCGAAATTATTAAACTTATTAAAAAATGTGATATAGTGCCACCTTTGTGTTAATTGAAGTGATTTATTCAGTTTTATTTTAGATTTTAATTTTTGTTTTCTCTTTTTATAGTTATATAGTCTGCTTTAGTTAATATTCTAAAAATAATTAAGCAAGATGTGGTTACTTTTTGTTTATGGGATAGTTAGAATAAGTAGCTTATAAGGACTTATTATACGTTTAAATTTACTGTACCTCATGTAAGTAATCAAAGTAATAAATAATAAATAAATAATTGTTTCTGACGCCTTTAGGTGTTATTGGCATTCACAAGCTTTTTTAATTTTGAATTATTATATACGTATGCTATAATATCAATAATGGACTTAATAAACGTACAATGTCTCAATGAATATTAAAAAAAAATTATTGATATCTAAAATACACCGATTTCGTCACTGAAATTTTACATGAAATGTTTATGGTAGAATTCATTATTTTGTTTCCATTTTTAAAATGATTATCAACCAGTAGTGTAGCGTTTCACTGCGATACCCAGGCCTTCCCACAGGCTGGGCCGCAACCTACCAAACGGGCTTGCGCGTAACCTACAAAGTGCCGGAGTACTACTTTATACCATCCTACAAAAATATCCTGTAAGCATGGTGACTCGAGATATCATATAGACATTCCGGTATTTGCTCTTTTTGTATTTTTTATTTCATAATGACTTTAAATACAGTTTGTCAACAACGTTGTCATGAAGTAGGTACTAATGAGTCATTATAATTTTTGACCACATAGTGCTCAATATGAATATACAATTTATATATTATATATATTATATATATATATATATATATATATATAAATATATATTATTGTATATGAAATACTACTTATTAATTACCTCCGACTAAAATGTTATTGCTGGGCTATTGATATGTTATTCGCTACTTATTTAATCACTTGCTGAGCTTTCTGTTTGGTTATTAACCGGATCCAGAATTCTCTAAAATGTAATTATAAAATATTTCAATAAGATAGACTAAAAGAAGGAAAGTAACGAGCTGAAATAATATTGTTTTGGTTACTCAATTACCAACTTCTGTGGAAGTCAGTTGGTCGTAATTGCAGACTAACCTTAGTACGGGACCTCGTTTGTAAAAATGCTTAAGCATGCTTCTACTAAGTAATTATATAGTGCGGATAAAGTAAGCTCATTTAAATACTTGGGAAAACCTCTCTCTCAGTAACATCAGCGTTGAGAGTAAGTAGTACTTCACACGGTGCGTTTGTTACATTTGAAATCGCTCAATTTAGGTGACGCTGTTTTCTAAGCTCAAATACAAATGCGCTTTGCTTCTTCCTATGATTTACCTCATGTTGAATTTGTTATTATTATTAAACGCACACACGTTGCATTTGTAAGATGGCTGTAAGAGCGCCAAAGATTGCCTTATTATATACCTATTTCGCGTATTATATACCTATTTAAAAGCGTCGATGGCTCAGTGGTGTGGACTGTCGCCTTCCTACCGGGAGGGCTGAGGTTCAAATCCCGACACGTACCAATGTATTTTCGAATTTTCGAAAATATATGTACGTTATCCGACGCTCTTACGGTGAAGGTAAACATCGTGAGGAAATTTTCATGCACGCGTGCGAAGAGATTCGAAGGTTGTGTTGGAAGTCGTCCAATCCGCACTGGGCCCGCGTGGTACTAAGGCCTAATCATATAGGGATACGGGTAGGCTCGTGCCCCTCGGTGGGGACGTTTAATGAGCTGATGATGATACCTATTTTGTCAACATAAGCGAAGCATTTTCGATTTGGATTTGACTACCCGCTACAGGTACAGCTGGCTTAGTAAATTTAACCAGCTAAGTTATAGTGAAGCAATAATGTTTTTATTATTATTAAGACACAAGTCGTAGATTAATGCGACAAAAAATACATGAGACAGTTTTCATGTCAATTAAATGCCCCATTCGTATAAATAGTTAACATTATCTATTCCAATCTCATTCTCAATTTTATATAAACGTTAATATGTAAAAACAACATTTGATTGGTTGTTCTACATCGCATTTACATATTTATTCACATTGCATATTGCACGATCAGCGTTTATTATCTTAACCATGAATATTTAATAGTTATTGTGCATATAAAACTTGGGAATGCGCTGGCTACGAGCTGTAACGACTGACTTGATACCACAGACGATCGTGTCTCACCGCGCCGATGTTTTGACATTAACCGCTCACTTAGTACATAGGGTCAATAATTGGTACCAGCTAAGTCCGTCTCTATGACCCAAAAGATAAGGTTCAAAAATACCTAACTACGGACTGTACAGTACAAGATTGACAAACGTGTACTCGTGATGTAGTGGTTGCTGTTTGAAATAGCGCGAAATGTATCTGAAAGTGTTACTAAAGTAATCAGTTGTGGTTTTTGAATTTATGGTTCTGTGAATCTTAATCCGTGTGAAAAATGAATCATCGTTGCTTAAATAGGTTGGTGATTGTAAAGTATGTTTATGCTCTTGATTTTTTGGGTATTAAATATTGTGAATTGTATAAAAGTTACAATAATTTATCGGAGAGTATCTTATTAATTTAAAGTAAAGCACAATCAAGATATTATGACGTCATCATTAACGTAAATAGACCTTTTACATTAATACATTTTATTTAGTACTTGAATATTTTATCGCTTAACAATCATAATAATTTGAGCGACGTAATTTATGTATGTCGTCAGTAAAGTATGAATCGGAGCTATATGATCTGTGGCCGTGAACCTTGTGTACTTATTTTTTATATAGTATTTTATTTAGCCTATCAAAATTAATAGGCTTGCGGGCGCAGCCACTGATGCAACTATCGCAATGTTTGCAGGCCCATTGAAGGAGAATAAGCTTTCATAATTAAGTACCACGTCCGATCAGACCGAAAATGCTTCTAATGTTGGTCATTGGTCATGTGTCGGAAATAATAACTAAAGTTGTTCCGTACTTTGAAAGATTCACAAGTTAGATGACAGCATAATTCCATGGGTCTGATGGTTGGAAGGGCCTGTGCCCTATCATCATCATCAGCTCATATATTTCAACACCAAGGCGCACGAGCCTACCCGTGAATGGTGATTAGGCCGTAGCCGTCTACGCGGGCCCAGTGCGATTTGACTGACTTCACGCATAACATTTGAATCTCTTCACAGGCGTGCGCAGTTTTCCTCACGATTTTTTCCACCGTAAGACCGTCGGAAAGACATTGGTAAGTGGCGGGATTTGAATCTGCACCATCCAGATCGGCCCTCCGATCTGGATGGTGCAGATGCTGATGTGGGCAACAGCCCACACCAATGAGCCAATGACGCTACAGGATGTTAGATATAGTCATTTTACATGGGTGAGTGATAAAAGCTGCTAAGGAAGTCTTTCCTTATTTGTATCAGCAAATGACAAACTTTTTTTGTAAGACTGAGTCGAATTACTTAAAAAATGGTGTACGAATTTTCAAACGCCTTAGGACTTACGTATTGCCATTAAAGAACTATCTTCAAATCTCGCTTATTGAAATTAAGATTAGAAAACAGTGCCTGTGTGTTTCAAAACTTTCAGCACATATGCGTGGGAAATACTTAAACATTTAAACGATCCTATCTGGAAATAACAGTCTAGTAACCCTAAAGCCTGAGGATACAAGTCATCATGATTTAGATGCCATATAATTATAATAACTGACGATAGTTCAGGAATTGTAATTATACCTACATGTTAATGGTCCGTTTTAAGAAAGCTTTTCAAAAATATTGCAACTAACAAGTTATGTTAATTACAAACTTATTTTACTTGTACCATTTTTACTTTAACTTTAGACTGCAGCTTCATTTGGGGATCATGGTTTGATAGTACTATGTATGTTTACTTTGTTCGATGTGTCCCGGTTTGAATAAAGTTACCCGAACAGAATAGGTATATACTTGAATATCTGACGAGAAAAAATGCTTCGGAATACTCATAAAGTCTGGCATGACATCAAAAGACACTACATCATAAAAGTGCTAGAGTTTCTGTCAATTCAAAATGTCCATTTAAAAGTTCAGTTTTTAATAATATATTATCTTCTTATCTTAGCCTTCAGTCCTATTGTTTTGCCGTCAGTCTAAATATTTCTACGGTTTAAGCAAAAAAGAGTATGTAAAAATGAGCCGGCTGAACTTAATGTTTTATAAATCAAACCAGCCTTGATAACCCCATCATGGGGTATCAAAACAAAGTCAGACCTTCTCTCGGCCCTAGCGGCTATTTGACACGTTCTAAAACTCACTGTCACACCCTAAGCAGTATTACTAAAAGGTGATGAGGAAAAAGCTTAGAAGTGCCATCGAAGGAGTTGAAAATTAGACCAAAGATGGCATTTGGTTTTAAATACCCAAGCCAACCTCTACTTTTATTCAAGGTTTTAATTTCATCTGACGAATAGTAAGCGAGGTGTCCGTAATTATGTCAACAGGTATCCTAGCGCGGCCTGTAACTTCTTACTGTGAAAAGTTCTTGAGGGACGCTTTAGTCCAGCAGTGGACGTTTTAGCCGTAGAAGTAGTAGGGCGGGCGCAAGGGATGCGAGGGAAGCGTAAGTGTATCGAGGGGTGCGCGGGCGCAGCATGGCGTAGGTTCAACGCTCCGTGACTCATTGCACGCCTCGTTACGGCGAAAATGGAGGCTGACTTTTTTCTTGTTCCTGTTATAAACAAGTTTTATTTGACGCCCGATTTTAGTGTAATGGTTGAGATGTGCGGTACTTAAGTTTTAACCATTTGTGTGCATGAACTGTCTTTTTGTATTGGTAAAATGTATGAATTTAAAATAAAAAGGCAATTCAACTAAACCAGAGATAAACAGATACTTCTGTATATCTCTTGACAAACATGACAGTGCCAAATAAAAGTAGCTAAATGACTAAATGACGTTCAGCCACCTGGTTAAACGTGGCGGTCAACAACATGACTAGTTGTTCTTCAGCCATTTAATTGAATGCCGGTATTTAATGAATGATGGCTAATTTAACCAGATGGCTGTGACATACCCATGATCACTCGGTACACCACAGGAGCAACGAGTGAGTTACTGAACAAGGGGTGGGGAGAATATAGGGTGGGGTAAGTAACCTAACTCGATCGGCTTATCAAACAATATCGAGCGCTGAAATTTATTTCAGCGCTCGATATTTATTTAAACAGTTACAGTACTGTTTTTAAACAGCTTCGTGATCAGTGAAACAGCTACAAAAATAAATGCCATTATGGCAAAAACTTTACATTTTGGATATATTTTCAAGACCATGAAGAGGATAACCCTTTTAATAAAAGTGTCACCATATAGTAAAAGTTTATCTCAATTTCTAGCCCCAAAAGGTGGCAACACTGACTCTGTCACACCGGTTTTACGTCCATTTTCACTTCGGCCGAGCCAGCCCTTTCGTACAACATTATCCTCCCACGCAGTACAGTCGACAAAGAAGTAAGGCTTCAAAATTCGTCGTAGCTAGCCGGCACGCGGACACAGGTTACGGCCGATTTACTACGACGGTACTCTCGATATTACGTCCAGAGGCACGTAATAGAGCCGCGTTCACTCACCCCTCCCTGCGCCCCTCGCCCTCGGCCCCTAGGCCTTCCCTTGGAAAGGGGTAACCATGCGTTCAAACACCTTTAGGATTATCATGAAGGAGTGTGGTTACGTCCCATGGTTTAGGTGTGGGGAGAATAGGCTTCGTTTCTACTAAATGTCTACTGCTGTTGGACGCACATGGCCTTTACCACCCATAACGTAATGGCGGATGTTAAAATAACTACCACCCTAAGAATATAGCCAAAATACGGTTAACTTACATTCACTACCACATCACGGAAGGGATCAATATATTTTGGATAAGAGTTTAAAACTTACTATCAAATACTACTTTCACGAAACAAAATATGCTAATAGTTGTATTTATATACAACTATTTAATTATATCGTTTCAATCAATAATCGATATGGATCCTGATTTATCCTGATTATTGACACTTAAGTTCTTGCTCCTGTAAGTGCCAGAGTTTTAAAGGTGTCTTAAAAAATCAAATAGACGAATAATGAACAAAGTAATCGTATGGTCACCATACGTTTCCCATCTGTACCCAGTTCTTCGAGTTATTAGAGACAGCCGCCGGCCACGGCTTGACGAATTGGCCCCGTGCCGTGACTGGCTGGTCTCCGGCATTCGACCAGGTTTGAGGAAGGCATCACGCTTCGCTTCGTCTCCGCCGTGGCGTTCTGATTCATTCCTCTATTGTTTTAACGAATGATCGTTCCAAATTTAAACTGGCTAGCGATCGAGCCGTTATTTTTTTAGCATTGATCCATAAAATTTACTGTGGACTTCTTTTTTGTGCCAGTAGGTACGTCTATTAATTGAAATGTTATATTAGTGTATGTCACTAGTTACGGCAAACAGTGAAAATGAGATCGTGAGACATCGTGCTTGCCATTTGTCCAAATATATATTTTTTATCTATTTTTTACAGCTTCACCAATAAAATTGGCGAGCGCATCTGGTTTTCAGTTTCAGCCTACAAATTATATACATTTCTTACTCCTTTATTCTCAATTCTCAAGTAGTCTTCTCTTCAACCTGTCGCAGTCTACTGCTGGATAAACGTAGTCTTATTTAAAACCATGAACGTCTCCAAGATTGTAGATTCTCTTTATCAAAGAATATATTATCAGTTCAAAGCTTAGAGTGAGCAGAAAAATACAAATAAATATTTGTCTATTTCTGCTCAAAAATATTTTCTCTAAAACAAAAAAGTTTGTGCCAATAACTTTTCCGTATAGATGCCGCCGTATAAATTAACATGCTAAAGGGCTGACCCAAGTAACCGCTGGCAGGTGTCATACATTGGCGGGAATACATCGTGAGCGCGTCGCCAAACGGCAATTGTAAAACAGGATTGATTACAATTGACAATAGGCTATACATTTGAATATAAATGTCGGACCGTTAGGTGGCGGGCTGGTGCGGCGACTGCAAAGGATTGCAGCGGGCCGTAAACGTGCTATTGTACGGTGCAAAGTGCATGCTTGCATTGCACCAATCAGTGTGTAAATTTCGCGATCGATGCAAAAAAATGTGAAGAAGAACGTTTGTTGATGGTAACTAAGACGTTATTAGCTCATGCTTGGTAGGACGCAAATTAAGCATTTGTGATGTTTTTACCTTACCAATAACTAGCTCACGGGATATTTCGTACAACTTAGTGGTGTTACTGTTGGATGTTGATGTCACACTGCGGGTGTTGATGCTAACTGTTGCTGTTAATGCTTAAAATGGGACCATATTACACAGTTTTTTACAGTTGCTAGAGAGCGGGTAGCACAACACTCTCTTATATTTAACCTTTAATAGGTACTGCAATCTTCATCCCGCATCCCAAGTGTGGAGATTAAGTCAATAAAAGCACTACCATGAAATAATTTTAGCAGGGAACTGCTACGGGATGTTAAAATAAAAATCGTAATGCAAAACATATGATTACTAGTAAACATAAGCGTCTGAAAATGGGTCATAACAGTATAATTAAAGTTATGAGACATTCATAAAAATTAGACGTTATCGTTCCTTCTTATTTGAACTACTCATGTGTGATGCGTCGTGAACATCAATTTATATACAACTCCACGCCAGCTTGCTTGAGTATAAGGTTCAAATGATAAAAAAGCGTCGAAGGCTCATTGGTGCCTTCCAATCTGGAGGGTGTGAGTACAAATCCCGCCGCGTACCAATTCTTTTCGAATTGTTCGTTATCCGACGCTCTTACGGTGAAGGAATACATCACGAGGAAACCTGCGCACGTATACGAAGAAATTCTGAGGTTGTGCGTGAAGCCGGCCAATCCACCCGGGGCCTGTGTGGACGACTAAGGCCCATACAGTACACACCCTATACGGGAAGGCTTGTGGCTCTCGATGGAATAACGGAGCTTATGATATTAAAATTAACAGCCTGGAACGAACAAAGTTGCTACG
>PQWD01001444.1:31687-42748 GCA_019425675.1 Leucinodes orbonalis | reverse complement strand
TGATTGCTCGTACAGTCGTCTAGCTAGGTACCACCGGCAGGTGCAGATATCGGTTCCGTGAAATAAAAACTGCCTTCCTCAAGGCTGAGAGCCACTGCGCTCTTGGAGGTTTTTTTCCCTTTCCTTTTGGGTAAGATCAGAAAAATGATGTTAATCCGCAAGAAACTAAAGTTACCGACATAGCCCGCCCCGATCAGCAAATTGACAGGTGTGCTAGAAGGGTCTGGGTCACGTATGTCGTAAACCGATGGCCGTTGGAGCAGTTGAGTATCTCTGAGTGGGAAGACGTTGTACTTTGAAGCGCAGGTAGGCCGGGCCTCTAGACACCGATGGACGACGACGATTGCCGATAAAGGTCGCTTGTGTATACCACTTTTATCCTATTTCCAGTATTTAACTAATCAGACTTATATACATTTTTTGTATATTTGTAATAATATTTTTTTTGATACAATTACTACACAAAACACCCAGACAATTACTAACAGACGTGTTCATGCAACATATGAACTTGGGAACCCTGACTGTAGTAGTCCGACCTAATACCATTGTCGCTAATGGGTCGTTATATATTTTTAGACGTATTTTGATTACAGGTGGAAGAATGAGGAGTAGCCTTAAGTAAAAAAACATACATTGAGAGATTATAATTATACTATAGCTTTTTAGTTTATGCGATAACTTTTCATCTATAGATAGTATCGATCATCAGCTCATTAAACGTCCCCACGAGGGGCACGAGACTACCCGATAGGTGGAGTTAGATAAGCCTCATGTCGTCCAGAGGGCCCAGTGCGGACTTGGAGCTTCACCACACAACCTTCGAACCTCTTCGCAGGCGTGTATGAAAGTTTCCTCACGATGCTGTTTTTCCTTCACCGATATAGCGATCGCCTACGATGAATTACATATATTTCTCCGAAAATTCGAAAATACATGGGACGTGTTCGGAGATTGAACCCGCAGCCCTCCCACGTAGGGGAACGGTGACAGTCCACCCACTGACCACCGACGCCTTTTTGTTACGAAATTAACGCAATTATGTATATTGTTGGCGCAGGTCACGGCCTGCTGCAGCGCATTTACGGTGAGACAATTTTTAGGTTACGTGTACTACGGAGATATTTGAGTACCACGGTAAAACGCGAGGCACAGCTAGTAACTTATGCCATTGACCATTCACACACGGAGCTTGTAACTAATAGTAGCATTATCTAATGTTTACTAATTTAAAATTTAGTAACTTAGTTTGATCAAAAATTATTGTAATTTCTGGTTATTATTCGAAAACATCGCGACAATATCTATGTTTTTACTGCGAATTTTAAAAAAAAAGGATTTAAAGCTACATATTTCATATAGTGATTTACGTCCTATACAAACAACAATAATGATAAACGTAATGAAAATAAGTAAAATAATGGGTACTTTCATTTTACTCTAAAAACACAAGAATATACAACACACAGTTTTTTTACAATGAATGCTGCTCCGGGGATCGAACCCGGACCATCTGGTAAAGAATAATGGTCTAAACCATTTACACAACTGGTACTTAACAGCTATTAGACAGACATGTTAAACGGTTAAAGTGTATGAACACCAAAGTAATACAGCCGAAGCACGGGAAACAGAATATACAAACCCTTCCTAATCCCTTGAGAGTGGAATTATTGCCTTATTGTCTGTCTAGAACATTATTTTGTGGTCGTCATTCACCTAGTTTCCGGATTTAAAGCTTAAAGTACTTCCTCCTTTCCCGGTAGCATCTGTTGAATAATGTAATGATAAAATAAAATAATATCTACAACAATAAACATCACACAGCGCCATCTAACCCCAAGTTAAAGCCGGAGGCCTGTATTAATACATGTACTAACAACAACGGATAACATACTTATATATGTTTTTGTATAATAATACATATTATACCAAGAAAACACCCAGGACATTACAACAGACATATTCATGCCCACAAAATTTGTGATACTGCCGGGGACTCAACCTGGAACCCTTGGTGTTGCAGCCGACGCGTCTTAACCGCTACACCAAATGGGTCATCAAATAATATATAATCTCTGAGTGAGACACCTACATAGGTATTAATATCTTCGAGTGTAGAGCGTCGGTGGCTCATTGGATAGTTGCATTCCGATCTGGAGGGTGCTGGTTCATATTCCGCCATGCACCAATGCATTTTCGAATCTCCGATATTATGTGTACGTTCATTCGATGCTCTTACGGCGAAGGAAAACATCGTGAAGAAACCTGCGCACCACTACGAAAAGATTTAGGATCAATGTCGTAATGTCTAGTTAATTAATGAAATTAAGGACCTGGTCCAGGTACAAATAAAATACAAAGTCACATGAACATATAAGGGTAAAGATCTCATCCTAAGGTGGCTAGTGGCCGAAGGATATCGACTGCCTAGAATCGATCTGCGTAAAAGTCATTAAGGGCGGCTGAATATACAGCACGAGGAGCGTTCAAGTATTACGTAACGCAATTTCTTGCGTTTCGGAATGAGGGCACTGTAGCTAGTAAAATTACCGGGTATAAGAGACCCGACATTTGCCGTGTGGGATGACGGGAGCAAGTCAGTTTTGACAGAGCAAAATGACTTTGTGAAAACTATTTTTTGTACTACAAAAAATACTGTCGAAAGTGCGTCAATGCATAATCAACTTAACCTAGCACAGTGACACAAAAGTATCGTAAATTCACTTATTTCGATGTCCCGCATATCTGTATGTATTTTTGGAAATCATAAGACCTATTGTAACAAAAGTTATGACCCAAATATATAAAACACCCACGCGTAAACTGGGCTCGAGCCTGACAACTTTTTAGTTATTGACAAATTTCAACACAAAGTTTTTGATAGCTCTTAAGAGTTAAAACGTACTATGGGCTTACATTACATTTAAGTCAAGTACCAATTCTTGTTAATAAATCCGGAGTTTGAAGTTCCGAATTTCTCATTTTAGAGACAGTTAGAGTCTGGGAGATATCAAGTATTTTATGAGATTGATAAAGACCTGGTTCATCTTTTCTTTTTTTTCAACATAACGCATGATGCGCTATATAATTTTATCCATCTGATTTTAAGGATATAAAAGTGATTCCAAAAAATTGTGTTTCTTTATTTCAACACAGAAAATATATGTACTCCATCGCCTGAGAGATATATATATATATATTGTTCGTTGTTTAATACCCTAACGACAAGGTCCTCGCTGAAGTTGAGGCTGGATGTGTCAGTGGTTATATATATATATTATTTTTTTCGCGGACCCTCACGTGAACAGGAACTTCGCGAGTGAAAGCGCACTACGCTGCTTGTATTTATCAAATAAATAGTGGTATCCATTCCACATATTCGCACATCCCGCGAATGAATATCGTTGCCTCCTTGTGTGTTCCGCGATCATCACAACCTGGCCGTATTCCAGGCAACAGTGAATAGGCTGTTTCTAGGCAGGCATGATCCATCCTTGGCCGCATCAACACTTACCCTCGAGATTGCGGTCAAATGCCTGCGTATAGAAGATTAAAACAAAAAGAACCAAAATCCCATTAGAAAACGCATACTTGCACGTTTACGTAACTTTGAATGTCAGGTCATACTGATTGTTTACTCGAAAAGCCGTGCCTTAAAACAAACATACATGCTGGATACACCTGTTGAATGATTTGAAACTCACCGTTTAGACGGTTATTTTAGGTTTAAAGGTTGAACCAGAATTATTATTGAAGTAAAAAATGTTACAATACTTGACCGAACATGTCAATATTTATTTTATTTCTTACTAGCTGATGATCATCATCAACTCATTAAACATCCCCACCAAGGGGCACGAGCTTAAACGAATAGGGTGATTAGGCCTTAGTCGTCCACGCGAGCCAGTGCGGGTTGGACGACTTCACGCACAACCTTTGAATCTCTTCGCAGGCGTGCGCAGGTTTCCTCTCGATGTTTTCTTTCACCGTAAGGGCGTCGGATAACATATACATATTTTTCAAATATTCGAAAACACATTGGTACGTGGCGGGATTTGAACTTCAGCCTTCCCGGTAGGAGGGCGATAGTCCACACCATTGAGCCACCGACGCTCTAATACAAACAAACCCGTGAACAAATGTTTATGCTTGACACACAAACATTTGCCCCACGGGGGTACCCTAACCTTGGTTTTATATACGGCCACAACAACCGTAAAATCTGACCTATATTCAGTCGAAGAAAACAAAGAATAATAATGTTTGCTTAAACTTGAATCACCGAGAAGAACACTGTTGCCACTCTTTATTCACTATGTATTTATTAATCTGTGGTAAATGATGCTGGTGTAGAAATAGCACTTTTTTCATGTTATTTGTAAGCAAATATTGTTCTAAATTGTTTTTTGTACCCAAATAAAAAAAATATATTTTTTTACATGCAGTACCGATCCCCTTTCGTTACTGCCGTTACATCATTAGCCTATAGCCCTTTGCAGGGCAAGAAACACCAAGAACAACATTGTTTATGCACACAAATGTATATAGGTACCTACAAGGTACTGCCCGGGCATCGAATCCGGAACCTTTAGTGTAATAGCAGACTTCTCAACGGCTGAACTTCATGCGCACGTACAATATAAATAATAATATCCTATATTCCGACATAGCCCGCCGGATCAGCAAGTTGAAGTAGCAGTGGGCTGGTCACGTATGTCGCAGAACCGATGGCCGTTGGAGCAGACGAGTTCTGGAGTGGAGACCGCATCTCGGCAAGCGTAGCGTATGACGCCCTCCGGCCCGATGGACCGACGACTTGCGAAAGGTCGCGGGTGGAGGCGGAATATCTGGCGCATAATGTGGGAGGCCTATGTCCAGCAGTGGACTGCGATAGGTTGAATAGAATAGAAATCTTGTCGTGTGTTTTAATACTTACAGACATTATTAATACAAATCTTATTTAAATCTTTTCTTTTTTCAGGTAAAGCAGTCATCATGGGCAAAGAAGACAAAAAGGGGACCATTGTGTTGGATAACTTTAATTCGACGTAAGTTTTTTCAATTGATGTACATATGTATGGCGATTTACCGTGATAAGTAATCCAGGGGCTAGGATTGGTGATTGATCTCAAATCAACAATGGCATTTTTGGCAATGTGTCGCAATGGTTAACCATCGGACGAGGGACTGAAAATATAGATAGATAACACTATTTATTGCGAACATAAAAAAAATTCATCATCATCATCAGCTCATAAACGTCCCCACCGAGGGGCACGAGCCTACCCGTAATGGGTGACTAGGCGTCAGTCGTCCATGTGGGCCCAGTGCGGATTAGCCGACTTCACGCACAACCTTTAAACCTCTTCGCAGGCGTGCGCAGGTTTCCTCACGATGTTTTTCTTCACCGTAAGAGCGTCGGATAACGTACATATAATTTTGAAAATTCGAAATCACATTGGTACGTGGCGGGATTTGAACCTACGCCTTCCCGATCGGAAGGCAACAGTCCACACCACTGAGCCACCGACGCGAAAAAAGATTATTTCCGATAAATTTGATTTCCGATCTGGAGGGTGTAGGTTCAAATCCCACCATGTACGTATGTCTTTTAGTTTTTTTTAATTATATTAAAGTTTATCCGACGCTCTAACGCTCGGATAAAAGTTCCGGGTTCAATCCCCGGGCAGTACAAACATTTGTGTGCATGAACTTGACTTTTTGTAATGGTCTGAGTTTTTGTTGATGTATATAAGTATGTATATCAGTTGCTTAGTACCCTAACTACACGATCGTAGCTGAATATAGGGCTAGATGGCCCTGCGTGAATATCCGTGGATATTTTTTATTTTTCTTTTCGGACGATGATTCAGTACCAGCTGGTTGATCCATTGAAATATGTTTTATAGCTTTCACGAAATAGAAATGAACCAAATTCAGTTACTATCTACTACTAAAACATATTCCAACGTATGCTTCGAAGTCCAATACATACGTCTCTCAAAAGCTGAAATACCCAACATTGCTCTCAACTTACCATGAAATCCGAACCAAAACAAGATCGTCCATTTCAAATAATATTAAAAGAAGAACATAACTAAATACATTTTTCGTTATTATTGGAGATCGAGGCTCATGTTTAATTTCTTTTTGATAAATATTTCATTAATAAACAACGATTATTAGAAATTATATTTTTTGCACGAGCTTTTTCTTACTTCCTGCGTAGTCGGTAACAAAGTACCGGAATACAAAAAGAAAAATTACTTATAAATACAATGAGAGTATAATAATGAAATGTCAATCATTAATCTATCTATCAGTTGATAATTTTTTGTATCATCATCAGCACATTAAACGTCCCCACAGAGGGGCACGAGCCTACTCATACATGGTGTATAGGCCTTAGTCGGCTACGCGGGACCAGTGTGGATTGGCTGACTTCATGCACAACCTTTGAATCTCTTCGCAGGCGTGCGCAGGTTTCCTAATGATGTTCTCCACAGTAAGAGCGTCGAATAACGCACTTATTATTTCAAAAAATCGAAAACACTTTGGTACGTGGGGGATTTGAACTTGCGATCTCCTGATCGAAAGGCAACAGTTTGCACCATTGAGCCACAAACGCTATCAATTTTTGTATATTTATTTGAAATGTTTAATAGTATTATAGAGCTCATGAGTTTGTTTGCTAACTGAAGAAACTACTGTCTAATAAACTAATATCGCAATACAAAAATATTTTTTTTGCTTGATTTAAAGACATCTTTCCATCCGTTATTTGGAGCACTTAGATTGCCTTAACAATACATTTATTTAAAAAAATACATCCCTCACCATACATATGATAACTTTTGAATTTTGTTCCAGGGCAAATCTAACAGCAAATCCGGGCTTTCAATCGACACTCAGTCTCGGCTCAAAGGATGCGATCAGCGAGAAAGCCTACAATCCTTTTGAACACAGAAATGTGGAGCATCCTAACTCGTAAGTACTGGATTTCCAATACGTTCTAGAAATATGTAGTTTCGGTTTATAAGAATAATACCAATATTTTTTTTGAATCAATACTTGTAAACGCTAACTAAGTGTGTGTACTTTATAAACAACAGCATCCGCTATTGATGAATTTCTCATCATCATCATATATTTGTGAGCGTCGGTGGCTCAATGGTGTGGACTGTCGCCCTCCTGTCTGGAGGGCTGAGGTTCAAATCCGGCCACGTACCAATGTGTTTTCGAATTTTCGAAATTATATGTACGTTATCCGACGCTCTTACGATGAAGGAAAACATCGTGAGGAAACCTTCACGCACGCCTGCGAAGAGATTCAAAGGTTGTGTGTGAAGTCGTCCAACCCGCACTGGGCCCGCGTGGACGACTAAGACCTAATCACCCTATACGGTAGGCTCGTGCCCCTCGGTGGGGACTTTATTTCATAGATAACAATAATCTATTTATGATTAGTAACAAAAATGAACTTAAAAATATGTTTTGGATTAATATAAATTGGCAATTAATTACATAACAATCGGATTAAAATAAAATTGTTAAAATTAAAATTGAAATAAATGTAAAAATAAATATTTTAAATTCTAATTCTGTCAAATTATGAAATTAAAATGTCAAAGATTATTTATTAATGATCATATTAAATGTTACAACTCAATAGGCCGGCTTCAAACAATATATAAAATGTTTTACGATAGGAGAGTCATATCTCTCCGCGACGGTCTTCAGGACGTTGGGGCTGGTCCATACTCTCGCTAGCAACGAAGCTGTTTTCTTACGTATGACAGCATCAAAGCCAGTTTTACACTTCTGTTTCCCGTGCACTTATGACATATAAATATCATAGTTTCTTGTAACAATAAAATATAATGCAAATGACGCCATATTGAATTTGCGTTTATCGTCGGTTTTGCAATACACGTGTCCTATTTTAAAACCGGTTTATATGCCCAGACGCTCACCTAGACCTAAGCTAGAACGCTAATGTCATAAGAACTGCGCTGTGTTATTTCACGTAATAAAATTGTTCGTTTATATCATAATAATTGCATGCCAAGCGTTGTTAGCAGTTACGCATTGATTAATGTAATAATTGCTACTTTAAATAATACTTATGAGAACCTTATGAGAAACACTTACTGATTCCTTTTGTTCTCGCGATCGAATCTAAACCAAAATGTCTTTATTCAATTTAGGACCTTATGGAACACTTAAAAAATGTCAAATGAAACTACCACTGATTCGTATTATCTACTGAGAGGAATACAGAAAGATACTCTTTAAAAATATAGGTTTTGTATCTAATTATATTAATCCTTATCAAAATAATTATATAAAGTAAATCAATATACAAATCCGTCGGATCAGCAAGTCGAAGTGTCAGTGGGCTGGTCACGTATGTCGCAGAACCGATGGTCGTTGGAGCAGACGAGTTCTGGAGTGGAGACCGCGTCTTGGCAAGCGTATTGTAGGACCAATGGACCGACGACTTGCGAAAGGTCGCTGGTGGAGGCTGGATGAGGAAAGCGGAGGACCGGGATATCTGGTGCAAAATGGAGGATACCTATGTCCAGCAGTGGACTGCGATAGGTTGAATAGATACAAATTACAAATTTTGTATTTATTATATTAAAATATTGGTCAAGAGAAAAATTACAAAATTGTTATGTAGCCAATATTAAACAAAAAAATACAGTGCAGGCGTGGAGGTCAACATTTCAATAAGTTCCTATCATTTTGATGACGATTAAAATTGTCTATAATACTCTGAGGCTCACATCGTAATTTTTCTAATGAGATGCAGTAAGTGGTAGTTTTTTTCAACTATGTCCATTGCTGAAAATAGGTCAATACTCAAATCTTTATTGCTCTATAAATGTAGGTACAGTAGTTTGGTTGGACCAAAACATTTTAGACCCTGTAATAAGGGAGCAATTTTGAGAAGGGCACTTTTTCTTAATTTATTATTAGTTTTATAAATAAAATGAAAAATGAATATTTCTACTTAAGCTATAAAAAAACATTATATTATAGATACAATTTTCTTAAAATCTTATCACAAAGGTAACAATCTATAACAAAAAATAATTTATACAATACACTTTAAAATTACAACATAACTCCGCCATACTGCGCCATTCTGGTAGTTTCTTAAGCAGTTTAAATCATGAAAGCTCCCTTAGCCTAAGATTAATAAATATTGACTTTTAAATTAAAAAACAACCACAATTCAAAGCATAATGTGCATTCTTGTTTATCTGAATGGTTTTGATACATCCTAAAGCAGCTTTTCTACTATTTGAATAGATTTCATATCATATCAGAACCGTCTTCACGTACAACCTTCGAATCTCTTCGCAGGCGTGCGCAGGTTTCCTCGCGATGTTTTCCTTCACCATAAGAGCGTAACGTACATAATTCTGATAATTATGATAAAATAAATATCCACTCACATTCACACAGCGCCTTCTAGCTCAAGTTAAGCGTGAAGCCTGTATTATGGGTACTAAACAACGGATGAACGTACTTATATATATTTTTTTAAAATTCATACATATTATACATAGTAAACACCCAGACCTAATGGTAATTTGTAATCAAACAGACATGTTCATGCACACAAATTTGAAAAGTTTGTACTGCCCGGAGATCGAACCCGGAACCCTTTACGTTGCAGTCGACCTCTCAACCAACACCAAATGGGTCGTCATGATGATGAGACACAATAGCGATACTATTAGCGCATTTTGAAAGTAACCGAATTTGTGCTCCGATTTATTCAAACTGTAGTATACAGTCGAGATTTAGTATTTCGACTTTCTTTTTTCTAGATAAACGTTCAATAAACGCTACAACCCATGTGTAACGTGACAAGGGACCGAGCAATCGGATAATCCGATTTCCTGGGACTTACGTTCCTATCAAATATCATGCCGGGTTTTAAGCTTTATGTACGACGAAAAAGATTACTCCAAATAAGTGCTGTACAAACTTATTTATGTCAAACTATATAATTAGCAAAGGAATTTTCCTCCGGCCCGATGGACCGACGACTTGCGAAAGGTCGCTGGTGGAGGCTGGATGAGGAAAGCGGAGGACCGGGATATCTGGCGCGAAATGGGGGAGACCTATGTCCAGCAGTGGACTGCGATAGGTTGAATAGGATGATATAATTAGCATGGAATTTTTATATTACTCATATATAGTGAAAGGGACGATGAGTCAGAATTCAGATCTTGATATTAATACTAATTTCCACAACGTTCAAAAAAAACGTTGATTAATATTCTTAAGGGGCAGTCTTAATTATGACTTAGCATAATTTTCTTATTCTTGTTCTCACTTGCACACTTCGTTGTAATCTATACTTTAGGTTAATATTTTTAAGTACATTATTTACATTAAAATTCTGTTAACTTCGATTTGAAAAACTGCTTCCATGTGCGTGTCGGGGCAGTTTGTAATTAAGGCTTTACTACTTGTTTGTACTACTTTGGGTGCTTTTATGTATAATTTGTGGGTTTTACATAAAAACGTATTGAAAGTAATCTAACTATATTACTATAGATTATATGTATCTATTATTTTTAGAAGCGTTGCATTTTTATAGCCAGACGTTCATCGTTTCATATTGAAATTGCTAGAACAATGCCCTATCAATACTTATAACTATTACGGTAATAGGTTTAGAACGGTATAATGTTATGAGTTTTATGTATGACATAGAATGAAGTTCATAAAAATGTGCTTTGCTTATGTAATTAAAAATACATATATATTTTTTTTAAAACTATTCATACACAAAAAAACAAAGAACAATTATTACTATCTGCCAAACTGTAAAACAGTTTGTCGGCAGCAGTTCAATGTAACATTACCTGGTATCCTGAGTGGTTAGGTTTTAATAATAATAATTTATTTAACACAATATGAACTGACTCGCTTGATTTGGCATTTGGTAAGCTAAAGTCGCAGTATTTCGAGATTGATTTGCGATGCTTCATTTTGTAATTTTACTAGCGACCCGCCCATGCTTCGCACGGGTGC
>PQWD01001444.1:13511-30459 GCA_019425675.1 Leucinodes orbonalis | reverse complement strand
CGAAGATTGATTGCATGCTTCATTTGTAATTTACTTCGACCCGAACCCATGCTTCCAACGAGCAATGTGATATTCGTAATAGACAGCTAAAATAAATATTACTTTATGCACCCGCTGCTCGTCGCCAGGTAACGTCCAAACGCTACGTACCCAATTTTAAACTGTAATCACTTCGAACAATTATTCATTTAACATTCTGTGAGGCCAAAAATTGAAAATATAAACAAACCATTGGTATAGATTTAGTAATATTATTGTGGTGCAAAGTGACGGATAATAATATGGTGAATCCTATTCTGAAAATTTTTTAATTAGATCACTTGTTGTCTAGTGCAGTGAAAATAACAGAGAACAAATGTAAGAATGTCTCCGGTGCTCCCGGCGGATATGACCGCGGACCGTGACGAGTACTGGAATAGTAGTAGGCTGGCGCGATACTGGTGTGCTGCTGGAAGTGAACTGTTGCGTTAAACTTGTCTTATCTATTCTCTTCTTTTAGCGCGCCGAAGGCAACATACATTAAAATTTAGCGACCCAGAAAGCAGCCACAGTGACAGCATTATCCGATGCTGTCATTAGATCCTCCCACGTGCAGCTGGAAGGGCACGCCGGGCACGATGTCAGATGGGCCATCGTTTGGGCCGAACCACGAAGGCAATTAATATCCTGGCCACCTTATCTATGGATGAAAGTAGAAGAAGCGAAGACGACTGTCCTAGAGTGGGACGCGAACCTCGGCTTAGGGCGTTGCTGGGGGGAGGACTAGGTAACCTAGTATACGCTTGGGGAGAAAAACGTCCGGGCACGTGCCGGTATCGTGAATAGGGACTGGTCGAACCTACAGGGATTCGCGACGAAGGCCCCGCCGCGGGATGGAATCTCGGTCTTGATGTGTTTCGTGTGTTCTGTTGCAATTGAGATGCTTTACGCTTTTTGTCTGTCACATTGGCAACAGTGATCGGATCGTTTGGATCATCGAGCACGTCGTCCGGGGACGTCTACGTTTAATGACTTGCGTAAAGGCGCGATTATTTGCTAATGACGGATAATTAGCAGCTTGGGCAATTAAGGGGTTACTATGTTCTGATGCAGTGTCGAAGAACCGGCAGTCCTAAGTCGATATGGAGACTTTCATTGCGCATGTAGTACCTGTAACCTATGGATTTGATCGGGTTTTGCCTGTGCAAATACTACGCTAGCGTACGTCATAATTGGTCTAATGCACGCCGTATAATTCTCACCTTTTCTAAGGGACAATCTGCTACGAGCGTGCAAGAGATTGTGCAATCGGCCGAGAGCGAAGGCAGCTCGGTCACGTACTGTCTTAATATGGGCTGCAAAACTGAGCCTACTGTCTAGAACTACACCTAAGTAACGGGTCTTCCTTTCCCAAGGTATAGGTTTCCCGAACATTTTGATCGGAGGGACCACCTGACCTCGAGCGCCTCCGCACCTCTGAAAGAGGACCGCTGCGCTCTTGTGGGATTGACTTCTATTCTCCATTTCCTAAATCAATCACCTAAGATGTTGGCTGAGTATTGGAGAGTTTTGACTATGGGACCTGGTTTACGCGAAGAACAATAGTGGCGGTGTCGTGGCAAACAGAGCTATGTCGGTCTTAAGCCGGCCTTTGCGAAATGCGGCAAGTCACTAGTATACAGTGTGAACACAATGGAGATAGTACCGAGCCCTGCGGCACGCCTGCACGCAGGGGATGGGGCCTAGACAGAGTACCGTTACTCGATAGCGGAAGGTGCGATTCGATAAAAAGTCTCGTATGATGAGCACGAACGTCGGGCACGTTAAGTTTGTGTACTTGTAAATCAAGCCGGCGTGCCAGACTTTATCAAAGGCTTTCGCCACGTCGAAGAAAAGAGCGCCCGTTCTATGAGGACGCGATGGTTAAAACGGGTGTAAACGTACTCTACTATGCGGTGCACTTGGTGCACACACGAATGTTTCGGACGGAACCGAACTGCTCGGTGGCACAGGCCTTTCGACTGTACAAAGTCGCGCAGCCGAGAAAGGACTATTCGTTCGTAAAGCTTTCCGATGGCGTTAAGGAGGCTTATGGACGATAACTGGAGGGTTTTTTTGGGTTTGCCCGGTTTGGGGATGCCAATAACTGTGGCTTCTTTCCAGGAGTCTGGAAATATACCTTTACTCAGGGCGGTATTGAAGACCGCCGTGAGAAAGGTAAGAAGAGCGATGGGAAAGTGCTTGAGCACTTTGTTCGAGATACCGTCGGGGCCAGCCGCTTTCCGTCTTGACTAGTGTCGCGACCTCATCCACGGTGACCTTCCTTAGGGGAGGGTCCAAATTGCCGGAGTCGTTGGGGGGCTCAGCGGCTCTACGCTCGACCTCGGATTCAACTTCGAGAAGGTGGTCCGGGTCTACGGGCAGACTGGAAGCGAGACACTCCGCTTTCTCGTCGTCGTCAAACGCGGGCGTTTGGTTGGGACGATTGAGCGGGGTGTGCTCGCGACAGTGTCGGACTTCATGCGTCTGGCTAGTTGCCAGAATGCTAAATGACTGGGATCTAAATTTGATAGCATATCCCCCCAGCGTTCGTCCCGGAGCTCGCTGATGCGTTGCTTTACGTCCCTCTGTAAAGCGCGCATGTGAGCCCGGTTCGACTCTGTGGGGTATGAGTCGTAAGCGCGAGTTGCCGCGTTCTTTTCCGTCAGCAGGGCCCGTACATTAGGCGGCAGCTCCCAGCGAAGGTGAGTCTTCGCCGGCACCTGCCGTGAGCAGTCCTTAACGACGCTCTGTACGTGCTCTGTGAGGGAATCGATAGCGCGGGGGATGTCCGGGACGGACGACGATTCGTCCGGGATGATACTGGGGACAGACTGCAGGCTACTCTGCAGTTTGTTCCAGTCGATCTGGTGACTGTGGGCTCAGTCGATGAATGGGCTTGGGCGTTCGGGGGACCTATCCGCGGGGATAGTTCTACGATCACGCGCCTATGGTCGGATACTAATCGTGTACAACTTCTATGGAGCTTAGGCGTAAGTCTATGTTCTTTAGAAGTGTCACGTCTAGAGTTGACGAGAGTCGCGAAGCCCAGGACCATACTCAAGTCGGCAGAGCGAGGAACGAGGAGACAAACGCGGGCGCGGGCGCGCACAGGCGCGCGTCGCGGCGGGCGTAGGATCGTGGGTGCGGGAACGGCACCAACGGGAAAAAAGACTATACCGGCAAGCCAGACTCCACTGGCTTGCTACCAACGAAGCAACCGTTAACACGCTAGGTGGTTGCTTCGTGTGCGAGGTACTTGCCGCATTTCCGTTGTAAGGATACGAACAATAATCACAAGTGCAAGCGCGTGTGACGTCAGCCGATCGGCTCTGTGGACGCACGGCTAGGCCGTCCGCACGACAGCAGCGTCAAAGGCAGAGAGTGAGCTCTGAGAGCTCGGTCGGAGGCGTAGACGCACGCACGGGAGCGCAGACTGGAGGCGTCCGCACAGGTCGAGCGCGCACGGCAGAGTCAAACTATCTCTTAATTAACATTGCATTATTTCATATCAGAAATATTCAAAGTAAGAATTCTATACTATAAGATTATTAGTCTGCTGGTTTGCATGAATTATATGTTTGTTTAAATATATTAATAGCACTTCTAGGACTATTATCTCCAGCCAAAACATCTCAAATACGATACTCGCGGTACGATATATTTACGGTCTTACTTAACTTTAGTGTTTGTTTGTGATTACGTATGTACCATTCGTATACCATTATTTACTTGAAGGTATGCTTTTGTTTTACAGGGGTAGAATATTTACATATAGATGATTTTTATTTAGCTCAAACCATAAAGATCCTAACGAGTATACAAAAAAACCAAACATCTGTTTGTAGAGTTTCAAATAGGATAATATCAGTGCTTTAATATGAATGGTGACATTTATTGTATGTTTTGCTTTTTCAGAGTGACTTTTTATTGTTGGTTGCAGATGTTCTACATAGCTTCTTCGGGTTATAGGGTTTACTGCACATGCACTCTATTATCAAATGTTCATTGGCTTTTATTAACATTTAATATTTAGATTAAATCTTAGTTTTTTTCTAGCACGCAAAAGATAGATATTAGTGACGTGACACAACTCTTCAATTGACTAGGGATGGGTAGCGTTGGTAATTTATTTTCCATCTAACACTATATTTAAGCGATAAATAGAGTGTTGTCACTTATCACCGGTTTGGCTGTCAATATGGTCTCATAGAACTGTACGTAATAGTCATTACAGCCTAATATGTCCACTGCTGAACGAAGACCTCCCTTAATGATTTCCACGCGGGCCAATCCCTAACAGTTGACGTCAGTCTGCTACCCGTCTCCTCAACCAGGACATACTACTATACGTATCTACACGATTTTAGTATTCATGGCGTAAATAAGAACCTCTGCCTTTTATTAACATTGGAAAATTCAACATCCCCTTTGATTAGATTCCGCTTTACATGAGATTTTGATCTATTCATTGCCTTCAATAAGTCATTCAGGTTTTATAGTAAGTTGCCGTACCCTTCTGACCGGAGTATTCACCTTTTGACAAAATAAGGGTACAACGATATATAAAGGGAGGCCGGAAATATTCGTGTCTTGTAAAAAGGTCTCTTTATGAACACATTGCGGGGTCTCACGGTAATAAGCTATGTGAAATAGGATTGTTTAAATGTTTTTAATACGATTTTAGTTAAATGTTTCGTCTTCTACCGTAATAAAACAGTGAAATATATCTTGAACTGGATTTTCCCCGCGACTTTGTTCGTTTGTCTAACCCGAGGTTCGAGTTCGGGGACGCCCTTAGGCTCGTTGTGTAAGTTTTAAGGCTGAGAGCCATCTGCGCTCGCCAATTGCCCGATGAAGCTGTAAATGTCATCGGCGACCAACAGCAGTAGTCAGCTCGAAAAAAAGGCTTTGGTCGCGTTAAGAACATACAAAATTTCATTGCCTATTTTATCTCCACAGAGGAAGAATTTATAAAAAATTCTTAGGGAATGCTTACATCATAGTAGCTGTATGCATGCAAAGTATTGGCCCGATTGATTAAAATTTGGCAATGTTTCATAAGATTTTTCATCCCCTATTTAGTCCCCTTGGGGGTAAAATTAATCAAAGTCCATTCATAGCGGATCCCACAAAGTACCTATATACATCTTTTTCGAATAAAAATATTTCGTACAGAAACATCCAAACAAGTCCAAACAATAGTCACCTTCTCAAAGCACTACACCGTAGTGAAACTAACTAATAACTGGAAATATAATATTTTGATGTCATTATTTATAGACTTCACAATGATCTGAAATGAATATTAAATATAAGATTAAAAAATAACCCAACATTAATGAATATTATACTACAAATGACAAAAGACACCTTAGCAGTTCCCTAAATAAGGTATCAAATAACATAAAAAAAACTTAGTCTAGACAAGCGATTGAAATATATTTTTAAAGAAATTCAAAGGTTTCGTTTACAATTAATGAATTTTTTTCATTAATATTTGAAGACAATCTACAAGGACACAGTAGCGGCTAATGGCGTTTTAATTTAATCATATTGATAAAATATATACTCGTAGATAAAGAAAAAGTAAAAATATATGTTACACATAGAAGGCCTTTGTTAGGAATTAATTAATTTCATATACTAAATATCATGATCGCAATCAGGCAAATAACGTAAATTTGGCCGTATTTTTTCGAGTTTCTACGAGCTAAGGGTTAATTAAGCGTTAAGCTAAGATCCCAGCTACATACTTAATACAATCTGCATTAATTAATAGTCTATGTTTATTGATTGATATTTTGTTTTGAATGGTAAGCAGTATTACGTCGTCATTGTCGGACTAGGTATTCCCCAAGTCCCAGTTTCTTAGGGGTTTTGGAACGCTACTCGCCACTCTGACTTAGTGTGTATTAGCATATTTTGTCCAAGCGTTGTTCGTTGTTCTGATTGACTACCAAAGGTGCCCTTTTAAACTTCAGCGGGCAATAAAATTGACGAGCGCAGAGGGCCTTAGTGAAGAATGACATTCGTTTTGGTGCTAGCTTAGCTTGAATTGTCATAGAATGAACATCTTAAATAGTAGTATTTTTCATTAAGTAAGTATAACGGGCCTTACTTAATTCTATTTCTTAGGTATTGTCATATTTTTTACTATCAGGTTAGGTTTTATTAAAAATATTGAATAACAAGGCTTTTGTAAGTTTTAAGTGTGTGAAACGAATTTTTGTCACGTACTCGTAAAAGTCTTTGTATATTTGTTTGATGCCCCATTTGGTGTAACGGTTAAGACGTCGGCTACAACACCAACGAACGGTTCCGGGTTCAATCCTTAGGGCAGTACGAATATTGGTGTACATTAACATGTCTACATTATCATTGGTCTGGGTGTTTCTATGTATGTATGTACTTACACAAAAGTATTTTAGTGTGTTTGTCCGTTGTTTAGTATCCATATTATAGGCTACATGCTTAGTTTGGGAATAGATAGCGCTGTATAAATGTTATATGATTGATTGATTTATTTACATACTAATGATTGATTTATTACATACTTTAGAACTTGATTAGAAAATAGGATAATTTATATTGCACTTTATTAAACAGTTATTTATGTAAGGTTTTTAACCTTCCGCAACCAAAGCAGTGACGTAACACGTAAGCGGACTCCAGCGGGGTAATGTATGGCGTCCATTATGGCCCTAATCTTCAAGCCTTTCTCATATAAATTATCCACCTCACTGTGATATTTACGTGAATATAAGGGGAGTATTGCCAGCAGGGACTCTTAATAACGGTTTAATTTATGGATTTCATGTTAATCATAAAGGTTTGGTAGGGGAAAATTGGTCAAGGCACCTTTTCTTATATACTTTATTTTTGTAAATAAATACCGATTAAACATAGAAAACACCCAAACAAATACAAACAGACATGTTCATGCACACCAATGTTTGTACTGTCCATAGATCGAACCAGGAACCCTGGATGTAATAGAACGTCTCAATCATTACACCAGATGGGTGGTCAATAGGATCGATTTCTATTTTCATCATCATCATCATCACTTAGACCAGAATATTATTATTACGAACTAACCTTTGTTCGTAATAATAATATTCTGGTCCACAACAACTTTTACGCCAAAGCAATATGTTTTATTTTATAAAATAGCCTAGTGTAGGAAACAATTACGTCTCAGAAAGTTTAGTCAATGTGAATAAACTTTTTTTTTATGCGCATCTAATCAATCAGTCGTCTTTCCAATTTGTACTCTATTTGTGTGCGCTGTGCATTAAAAACGTTCAACAATTAAAAGCATCTAACTAATGTAAGACAATGAACTCTGGTATATTAAGTCTGTTCATAGCAGAATACAGTTCAAGGCCGCACTTTCATAGTTAGTAGTTTGATCGTTAAATCGCTGCGTGATCCGATGTTAGGTTCGTGGGACGGGGAAACGTATAGTTACTTTGTTTACCATTTAAGTTAGGATATTGCAAATTAATTACCTAAATAATATATATGATTTTGTGCCTCGGAGGGCACTTGTAGCCGTCGGTCTATTCAACGCATTGACCCAATCAGCGGGTTCCCATATGTCGTGATATGCATGTCGCGATAGACAGCCAATCATGAAGCATCCAAGACAGTTACCCCTTCTACGTTTCAACGTCACTTCTTCTTGCAAGGACCATCGCCAGCTAGCACCCACGCGTCTAATTTTATTTCTAAAAAGTTATTTACATTAAAATATAAAGTCCGATTATTTAACCGAATCCATCAATAAACAGGTCCCAACTACTAATATGACGGTTGTGTTGTGTTAACTAGGTGATAAACTCCGCTGAATCTTCTAGGTAGGTACCACCAGCGGTGAAATAAAAGTGTTTTGCACTTTGTGTTGAGAATGAGGAACTATAGGACAGCGATAAAAATTACTGGATATAGGGACTTAAATCTGTTGTCTCGGGTTCGGATGCTGTGCGGCATTAACTGAGAATAGTAACTGTTTATCAGTTGTTAGTTTCAGTGAATGCTGCTCTTCCATGGGTCAGGCGCATCACTTACTATCACTGGAGCCAAACAATCCTGTAAACTATGTACGAGTATTCCGATCATATTGATCATATAACCAGCAAGACTTACAGAAATTTGGGATTTGTTTACGAATTGTAAGCCTTTCAAAGATAAATATGCTATAGGTCTGTGTACTTTGCTTTTGTTAGAAGTATATTGGAATATGTAGCCCAATATGGTCCCCACAATATAAATTGGGCGAATTCAAAAGAAATTTGTCAAGCACTTACTTGCGGTGCCGTAAAGGTTTTAGTCATACGAACAGGATTGTACGGAACATAAACAAATTGACGTTGGAACAAAGAGGTTATACTAGAATGAGCCTACTACACGATATTTTGAATAGTAATAGAGACTGCCCTGAGCTTGTTTCTAAATATTTATATCCGGGAAGCCGTAGCGTCACATTTGTCTTCTGCATGTACAAAACATCTCACTAAGTATCTTAAAACTTTGCTCTTCTGGCGTATTGTGCTACATATAATACAATAATTTCAATTACATGATCCATTTGCAAATAGTAAAGACTATTTTAAACGCAAAATTATCGACGACATATGTCTAAGTCTTAGGTGATAAATAATATTCATGCATAGTACTCGTACACGTATATATTTATCTCTTATAAAATTAGTTTATTTTTTCTATATTAATATTCACCCAATCATATTATATGGGTATTTATTAATATGTATCTTATAATTATTTATTTATGTATATTAACATATAGAGTTATTATATTACATGCTTTGTGCAACCCGGTAATAAATAAGTGTAGTATTTTTATAGTCAATTGCTACTTTATTATTAGTTAATTTAAGGAAACCTTTATTGGCCATACTTTTCATGTAATGAATAATTATAAAGTCTAACTATAAGATACGTGTTTTTCTGAATAAATAAATAATAGTAATATAAAAAAATATATATTGATAGTTGGAATGATTTGAAACCACTTTTAAGGCCATATGTTATGTTCATCATCAGCTCATTAAACGTTCCCACGAGGGGCACGAGCGTACCTGTATAGGGTGTATAGGCCTTAGTCGTACACGCGGCCAGTGCGGATTGGACGACTTTACGCACAACCTTTGAATCTCTTCGCAGGCGTGCGCAGGTTTCCTCACGATGTTCTTCTTCACCGTTAGAGTGTCGGATAACATACATATAATTTCAAAAATTCGAAATCATATTGGTACGTGGCGTGATTCGATCCTGCGCCCTCCCGGTAGGAAGGCAACAGTCCACACCATTGAGCCACCGACACTCGTTATGTTATGTTTGGTCTCCTTAAAATGGTCAGTAAAGACTAGTCCAGCATTAGAGTAACGGTTTTTGTTGTTGTTACCTTTTTTTTTCTTTTAAACCTTACGCAGTTCACTGCTGGATTATATGACGACCCATTTGGTGTTTCAGTTGAAAGGTCGACTGCAACACCAAGGGTTCCGGGTTCGATCCCCGGGCAGTTTAAACATTTGTGTGCATAACATGTCTGTTTGTAATGGTCTGGGTGTTTTCTATGTATAAGAGGTCCGTATTTACAAAAATATATAAAAGTATGTTTATCCGTTGTTTAGTACCCATATTACAGGCTTCACGCTTAACTTGGGGCTAGATGGCGCTGTGTGAATGTCAGTGAATATTTATATTTATTTATTTATATCTTCCTTATTTTGTGCCAGATATCCCGGTTATAAAATAGATTTTACCTACGTTAAATACAAAACGGCATTAAACAACATCAATTTGAATATAAAATATTCTCTGACGTTCAATTCCAACTGAACGCGAATAACTCTCGAACGTTCACCGCACTTTACGTGCACCTTTTGTGAATTCGTTCGGAGCCGAATTTTTCGGAAAGTCTAGACTTATTTGAAGCAAAGCGTGCCATGCGTGTTCGGTCTGAGAACATTTGGAATTCCATAGTAAATATAGGGAATCTTTTGTGTTCAAACTTTGCGTTTTAAAATAACATTGCTTTAAAAACTGAGTTAAGAGGGCAACGCAAATTCTTGATGCGTTTGATATCTTCAAAGTCTTAATTTGTTCGTTTGATAATAGAAAGACTATTGCTTACAATGAATTAAATACAAACACAAAAACATTAAAACCAATACAGTGGGCAAAGGCGGCCTTATCGCTACAAGCGATCTCTTCTTGGCAAACTTTAGGATAAAGAAGACAATGATAGTTATCATAAAATAATTAATTAACTAAATAATAAATAATCCTTTACTGGTAATATGCAAAGACCCTTCCCCCCTTCCTTCTATTCTCTATCACTTGTTTGTTTATCTTACAAATTATTATTTCATAATATGCCTTACTTTTCAATCCCACAGAGGTCATTGTTGAGTGGATAATTAGATCTAGTCTAAAATAGATTTAAAAATATCCTAGTATATCAATTTTGAATCAGACGAGCTCTGTATTGGAGATCATATCTTGGTAAGCGTATGGTGGAGGCTGAATGAGACAAGTGGAGCACCGGAATATCAGGCGCAGAATGGTGAAACGTTGGCAGAAATATATTTTTTATAATAATACCCTTTGTTTTGGCGACCAACAATAGAGATAATAATGTGTCTGGTATGATTGGTTTGATTTTGTCTGCAAAATATTTGAGAAACATACATAAGAAATATGGCATAGAGATTATAAGCCACAGTATCCTATCATTTCACGGCCTGTCTCCAACTTAAGACTAAACAATATTACTGACTGGTGAGCTGTGAACCGAAACCTATCTGGCATGATATAAAAGTATGGTGGTAAAGATAATCTTTTACAAGGTAAACCATTAGCCTGTGACTAAGTTTACATTTCTGCAAATACACTTCTTAATTGCACTTCAATAACTTCTGCATGTCCAGTCCCAAAAATATCGCGAACGATATTCGAATCACACGGCACGTTAGCCGAAGATCGTCGGACGTCACCGCCTAAACAATTTCCCGGTTAATATTCATGAAATTCAAAATGGATACCTACCAGCCAGAGTTCTCCCGCTTTTTAGATAAATACACCGATAAAACTTCACGTTAACTTCGGTGATTTCGATTAGAATTTGATGGAATTCGAAGATAATGGAAAACAATTTGGGAGTAGCCGGTGGATGATGAGGACTTTATTGGATTAACATCGATATGATGGTAATTAAAACATTGTAGAAATAACTGTTGAAAGAGATCTTATTTTGTGAAAATATACAAAGATGAAAATAATTAAGGAATTATTTACTTCAGCCAAACCTTAATCAAATTTGCACAATGAGAAAAATGAAGCGCTTGATACAAAAAAAAACGGTATCAAACTAGCTTTGTTAAGAATCGATTTGTAGTAATTACCGGCATACAAATTAAAAATTCTACATTGAAACAACACACAAAACTCTATAATATAGACAAATTGTCACAACAAGACTTGAATAATCAGACTTCTTTTGTTACTAACAAAACGACAAATCCAGCATATAAAACACATGTGAACAATACAAAAGCAGACAAAAGAAACCAAAACTAATAACATTGATACTTTGAAACAAGAAAAGTATTAATGGAACGAACCAAAAAACAATCACTATATATCATTCCCTTTATCATAAAGATTCTCGCGGAAAAAACAGCGAGTCTGATTTTTCTTTGACAAAAAATTAGAGGCGGCCTCTGTCGACTCCCACAGGAAACACGCGGCCTACGTGACAAATACGAGTCGAAGACCTTGTTTGATGTATGGACGCCGGATATTGGCCCTCATACATTACTGAAGAAACTTTAACTTGTAATCAGGATCGCACAAAGGAGAAGTACTCAAACTGTAGAAACATTGTAGGGTATTTTTCATACTACTTCAAATAACTCTCAAACTGTTCAACCCTTACTAAAATTGAATTGTAAACTCGTAAATATGATTTCGTTTAAGGTAAATTCTACTTATAAAAACACAAATAAATAAACTGTAAAAGCTGTAAAAATAAGCTGTTTTTTTTTTCATTAAAATAAATTTTCATCTTTTGAACACACATTTGTGATAAACTACATCTCTCCGCTCTTTTTGCAATATATCACAGTATTGACAAGACGTATGAGCGTCGGTGGCTCAGTGGTGTGGACTGTCGCCTTCCTACCGGGAGGGCTGAGGTTCAAATCCCGACACGTACCAATGTATTTTCGAATTTTCGAAAAATATATACGTTATCCGACGCTCTTACGGTGAAGGAAAACATCGTGAGGAAACCTTCATGCACGCCTGAAGAAGATTCGAAGGTTGTGTGTGAAGTCGTCCAATCCGCACTGGGCCCGCGTGGACGACTAAGGCCTAATCACCCTATACGGGTAGGCTCGTGCCCCTCGGTGGGGACGTTTAATGAGCTGATGATGATGATTGACAAGACATCAGACCTTTGGGTCGGAGGGCGTCCCACGCTACGCTTAATTACTTACACGGGCGCAATCCTCACTGAAGATCTTATTTGCAGAAATAACAGTACTAACAATATGTCAGTTACCAAGAAAAGGGCTCGAAATTATAATTAATATTTTCCACATACCGAACGTCATGGTCCTATGAACTGTCTAATGTGATGGTCTCAAATGGCTTTTGAGTGCACTAGTGAATGCCCTCCATGAGAGCCATTGGGGAGGCCTTCGCAACGGTAAAAAAAGAGTAGGCTGACCCCACATGGAACATTGACCTGGTTAAGGTGGCTAGTAGCAAATGGATGTCAACTTCTGGGCTCGGTCCGCGTGGAATCTATTAGGGGAGGCCCATGTTTAGCAGTGGAGATTTTATAAAATAATAATGATACTGATAGTAAAATTTACTACAGTGATCTTAAAGTTAACCATTGCGTTTAAAGCTCGATCCGTCTTTCACAATAAATTGGAAAGAATACACGCTAAAATTATCTTGGTTAGAATTATCACAGTTAAGTAATATATTTAGTTTGATATTGTAAGTTAAATCATGAGATTGCCTGAATGAGACTTTTACAATTGGTTTACTTTCGACAAAGTCATAAGGTGATCAAGAAACTCCGACACCACGGCAATTTTTTTATCAAAGGCCTGACTGCGCCTACTCAAGAAGAAAATCTAATTTAACCTGTCCAATACAAATGGCGCTTAATAACGTCGCTTTCGAGACGCCAGAAAACGACAACTTGTTCCCTAACTCGTTTACAGTGAAATCAGCTTTCATTGAAACTAAATTAAAAACCATTGAAGGCGGCGCGTTTTAATGCATTTCTGATTCTATTTACAGGTACGTAAGGAGTGACCTGGATATTTCGCAGCAGCGAATTGAATTAGACTGACGCTTTCGCCACTCGGACGATGGGATATTTGCATCCTCTCGAGAATATTACGTCTTAAGTAGATCTTTGAGACTCTTTAGAGCGTTCTTTAAATGGAAAGACGCTGTTGGTTGTATATAGCGCATAGTAATTTGTTCTGGTGACCACGCTCGTAGTTTTGAAAAATGACAATTAACATAAAGGCTATGATCTGTTATAATTTATTGAAAATATATATTTGTAATAGCATTATTCTGTGTTTTTCAGCATTACTACTTTTTATTCTTTTTTTCAGATGTAACGTCGACTATACACCAAGGGCTCCATGTTCGATCCCCGGGCAGTAAAATCATGTGTTTGCATGAACCTGTCTGTTTATATGGGTCTGGGTGTTTTCTATGTATACAAATATGTGATTACAAAAATATAAGTATGTTTATCCGTTGGTTAGGCTCCATATTACATACTAATGCT
The DNA here is from genome assembly GCA_019425675.1 of Leucinodes orbonalis. NCBI lineage: Eukaryota > Metazoa > Arthropoda > Insecta > Lepidoptera > Crambidae > Leucinodes > Leucinodes orbonalis. The sequence goes on along the minus strand of PQWD01001444.1, from coordinate 16,589 downwards.
TAATTTGGAGGTGTCAATGGATATTTTCAATATCTTTTCAATGACCTCATAATTTATTGGAGCATAGAAGTTGAAAAAGCATTTAGGTTATTAGGACCTAAATTAGGTCAGTGATAATATAGTAATTCAGTAAAGGCTGGTACAGCTGAATATTATAATAACAATTAACACTTATAAAATTCAATACACAATGTTTCACATGATTGGTTTTATAGTTTCTACACAAAAGAGAGATAATAGCGATGCTCCACGGTATTGAATAGTAAATAATTTTCACCGAATAGAATAGAGAGGAGAGTAGAACTAGAAAAACAAATCTAATGAAACCCACGTCTCCCGAAGTGATAAAATAAAGACACCGTCGTACATAATATCGCATAAACTGTATTTTTAGAATGTCATAGAATTTTGTAATGAGTGGCTACTACATTTTGGGGCTATAAATTATGTGGCAACTTTAAAGCTCATAATGTATATTAATCACGAAGTTAAAAATATAATCTTTGAAAAATCAATTTCAATATTTGTTTTTACTTTAAGTGACGGGGTCAACTTAATAAAAAAAAATAATACACACACCCACGCACACGCAAACGCAAACAAACTCGCTTGCACCCTGGCACGCACCCACGCAAACACAATAATGCACCTCCCCCCCACACTCCAATCATACACACATTACACAGATGCACTACATACGCGCACACACAATTTTAACTTAATAATATTATCAATTTGTGTATTTATTTGTGTATTTAAATATTTTTTTGTATTTATGTTATATTGTATATTTCGGTATTTATGTTACTATTAAATTTTCTGTATATGTACTATATATATAGTTATATATATATATATATAATATATATATATATATATATATATATATATTATATATATTATATATATATATATATATATATTATATGTATTATATATATATTATATATAATATATATATATATATATTGACTGTGTATGTACATAAGCACGTTCTTTAGTGTAAGCGTACGGAGGAGCCTGTCTCATAACACAGCGGAACCTTTATGGGAGCAGTTCTCAATATCTATTGTGAATGATTGCTAAAATAAATCATTTTCTTTTCTTTCTATTTTACTTGACAATTCGACAATTAAATGTTTTGTTGTCTGTAGTCATAAAAATATTCTAAAAGGCAAGATGAATAGGTATATAATATTGTTCCTCGATAGAAATATAACGGTAATTGCTTACATTATACACCTAATGGACCAGGGTTACTTTGAGTACATTAAAAGATCTCCTTTCTATCTAAAGCTCCATATCTTATCTGTTATCAGGGCAAATTAATAAAGGCGCAATTATTTCGGGCCACGCTGCGGACAACTCGCGTGACGGCCGACACGTTTTAGATTCATATCTAATTCTTGAATTTAATTCCATTTGGGAAATTATTTAAATGTACCGCTTTAGAGTCTTCTGCCAAGTAATCATGCCCTACATGTTGTATAATATAATGTTTGCTTTAAATTCAATAAATCAGCACCCAGTAAACACTTCACCTAGTCAAAGTAACTACTGCTAGGCGATAATGTATATTATAGTGGTTAGAATAGGTAATGTTTTATCAAAGTTGTACAATCGGAGCCAACAGATGGCATTGCGTGTTTCTTAGATCGCGGTGCTATTGTGTTTTGCAATACGTGTAACACAGACCTCAACTAGTATGGGTCAACAAGCAAATTGCAATGTACAAAAATTCAAGTGGATAACATAAATAAATGGCACAATTGGACAGAATGGACACAAATAAATAAACATTCAATTGCAATATGGATAGAAAACTAATTAAAGCACAGATCATAACTGACACAGGTGACTCGTAACTGCCACAGAAATAGGATATAGTAGAAAACCTAGGTTCATGAGTAGAGGCCTTATGGCTTAAATAGTGATAACTACTCGTATACTCGTATATATTTTTTATAATTTTAATATTGATCACAGTTTATTTTAATGTAGTTAAGTAATTTTATTCTTTTTTATCTTATTTATTTTAATTCAATTTTATATGGATTTTAATTATTCGAAATAAGTGATTTGAATTAAATTGAATTGAATTAAACGTAAAACAGATCTTGCACAATAAAATAGTAGTCTCTAAAACGATTTTATTATCATAATAAGCACTTCTAGAATATTACCATCAGTGTCTAATTTAGAAGAGGAGAACATTAATGTAAATACAAAAATGTTTGTATGGAGTTATTGAGATAATTGGTTATAATCTAAGCTTATTCAATTAGATTTCATTTAACCAGTACCGATAGAATACTATTGTGAATATTCAAACAAATTTCCCGGCAAAGTTTACCTTAACTTTATACTTTCTAGACAATCTAAACAAAACCAATCCCCGCATAACAAGAAGGCATTCAACCACAAACAAATAACTGGCTCCAATCCGAGTAGATGGCGCCGTTTCGTTACTTCACAGTTACTTCACAAATTCAAGAATTTGCATTAACAATATTGATCTGAAAGTTTCGAGCAACGAGTCGAAAGCTAGATAATCCTCTCGAATACGTATGAGTTCAGATTTTCGTATGTCGTACAGTTGATAATGCTGGTGTACTTACGGAGTGAATTTCGAGCGATCTGGTTTTAGATATTGAAATTATCGCATGTAATTGCCGATGATCAAACTATGTACTACTTACGATTTTACTAACATTTGTCTATTGCGATGGATTCATGATAGACCTTTTAAGTATTGGTGTGTTATGTATATGTAGTATAGTCTATATGTTATATAAAAAATATAGCACCAAATATATATTTATATATATATTTGTTGTATAATATTCTTAGAGAGAGAGTCTTATTATGCTGTATATCATAATACTATATAATGCATGTTATGAGCACTACACAAAACTTTTCTCTGAATTGAAACTGATTTTGTGAGAACGTTGTGGACAACCTCGCCAAGTACTGTAATATTTATTTGCAACAAAAAGACAAACTACGCGTTACTTAATATATTATTAAACATATACTTAAGTTGGGGGCGAGATCTTATAGACTTATTTTTCGAAG
>PQWD01001444.1:0-12643 GCA_019425675.1 Leucinodes orbonalis | reverse complement strand
AATAAGTTGTCAAGGAAATACTCAAAAAACTATAATTTCCTAATGCTTTTTTAACCTACAGCAAAGTTTATTATTATTAAGTAGTACCTACACCAGAAAAATTAAACTAGAATTACAGATATGTAGATTGTATATCGCGATATCTCTGCCTTAATCACCCTTCAAATTTGAGAGTGAAGATAAAATAAAATAGCAAACATTTTACACTGTCCAACATTTTTAAGTATATCGAATTCAATAATACATCGGAAACTATTAAAGTATTATCTTACAAATTTTCCATAACATAGAACCTTCAACTGAAACCTTATAAAAGAACTTCAGAACACATGACGGCGTGAATAGAAACTTTTAAGCTGTTTATTTGTGGCAACAGAGGCTGCATCTTTCATAACAACTTTAATCACTGTACGCTATTAAGTTTTCCGCAAGGAATAATGCTTCATTAAAATTTAAACGGGGCGGTTTAATTTTCTATACGGAAAGAGATTTTAATGAAGCGTGGGGGAAACAAGAGTTTTAATCTAGGGGTTTGTGTCGGCCGCCCGGTAGAATACGAAGCACGCAGAATATTCTCAAAGACTCACTATATTATAATTATACTGTGAAAGTCTCAAGATTAAGTTCAAACTTAAGTCTTGAAGGATTACCAGTTCTATTTTGTAGTGTATTTATAATTCTTGGGTTACACTTACGCGAAATGCCATTAATTATTACAAAAATGGCCGTTAATTTTAGGTATAGCCACAACTTAACTTAGTTATGACGTATTAAATATTATCGCTGTAATTATCGCATTAATGGGTGTAATACGTTTGCCGTTAGACGTGGCCCGAATATAAGTGTCCGAGAAATAATGTGCCAATTGAAGTCTCAATTTTGTCAAGTTAAGCAGCCTTCGTAATAGCTGGTTGTCGGGTGGGTAACTAATAAATATAATGTCAAGTTCCTTGCCTCGAAAGGTACGTTAACCTTTTGTTTTCGACTACTCCCCATGGCCATGTTGTATGGTAAGGCACAACACAACAGTAAGATTGGTACATTTATTGGTATTTCACTAGTGGTATATTGAATCCGAAAGTCCTAAATCCTATAAACCCCCTCTAAGACTTTCATAAAATCAAACCTTGTAGTAGCATGTTATAAGATATATACTTAATGTAAAATGAACAAAATTTGCCTGATCTCTTTCTCTTCAACCTATCGCAGTCCACTGCTAAGTTCTCTCCCATTTTGCAAGTCGTCGGTCCATCGGCCGGAGGGCGTCCTACGCTACGCTTGCCAAGACGCGGTCTCCACTCCAGAACTTGTCTGCTCCAACGGCCATCGGTTCTGCGACATACGTGACCAGCCTACTGCCACTTCAACTTGTTGATCCGGCGGGCTATGTCGGTAACTTTAGTTCTCTTACGGATTAAATCATTTTGATCTTATCCCTAAGAGAGACTCCAAGCATAGCTCGCTCCATTGCGCGTTGAGTGAGTTTGAACTTGTGAACCAATCCCGCAGTCAGTGTCCATGTCTCAGCTGCGTATGTTAGTACGGATAGGACGCATTGCTCAAAGTTTTTGTCTTTAAGCATTGCGGAATAGTTGACGTTAATTTGCCTGATAATACAATTGAATTGTTTAAAGTTTAAGGAAAAATAAAGAAAAAATCAAAATTTAAAGGAACAATAGTAAAACAAAGTAAAACCAAAAATAAATTGAAGCGACATCCATATTAAAGTTGAAACAATGGGAACGGACATTGGAAAATTGCATTTCGTTCAAATACACCAAACTGGTCACAGACCGGTGTCGGTTTGTGAGAATATTTCTTTCTAAAGCATATCAGTGATGCACTTATGCAGTGGTGCAAGTTAAACCTCTTTTGTTATGCAACATCTCCCGGAAGGTGGCACATAAGTCTTGCACATTTTAAATCCAACCCAAACATGCTTCTAGAAAGATATGAGTTTGTATAGGTTGGTTAAAAAAATGATTATAGAGTAGTGATACACAACGTACAAAGCAGACTTTATTGCTAAGGTAGGAATATCTTCCAGGCAACCTTTGGGTGAGAGAAAAATGCTTATAGGTAAGCGGTCTAGTGTAAAACAAGTCAAAACTTAATCTTAATGCATAGTTATAATATGAAAGTACATAAACTAAGTACCCATTACAACATAAATAATTATCTTAGCTTGATAAGAAGTACTGTATGAACACACTGTACTTTGAAACACTAGCCCAGATTTGGAAACGTCTAATAGCTTGAGCTTGCATTTTGCACCGTAATATTAGCATATCGTGGCCAGGTGTATGTGAATAACTGAATCGTCGCAATGCGGTATGAGATCTTACATTCATATTGTTGTGGGCCGGAGATATGATTGCAAAATATCAGACACGGTCTGCTGCAAAGTAATACGCTTACAAGACTCGGTGCAGATTTTTGAAGAATTATTTAGCGAAGCGTCGGCGTCTCTAGTTGTGTGGAAATGCTGAAATGGATGCAGTTTCTTGTAAGCTGAACTTATTTCAAACATAAAAAAGTGTAGTTGACTGTAGTAGTGATGGCAGGTACCAGATTATTATTGTACGAGTATAAAGATTTTGTGCTAGCGCTTTCAAGGAGAATAGTTAGGTAATATGTCATCGAGGCGTACTGCAAAATTTCATCCGTGGATGACGTCCGCCGTATTCGGACTAATCGTTTTGCGTTTACATTAATAATACGTACTGAAAATGCATTGAATGCCTGCCTGCGTCTGGGTTTCCGGCTACCTATAAACGTGTGACATTGATAAACCGAGTGAATAGCCTTTTTTAGGCAATCACTCGCTCCATCTTTTCTGCAGGAAAGTCTGTGTTCAAGAGAAAGTCCCTTACTTATAAATAAATGTATTTGTTTGCCAAAATCATAAATTAATATCGTTATGGTGAATGTAAAGAGTTTTTTTGTCGTTTTACCAACGACCCTGATAATGTAATAAAATCTACTATTACACCAAAGGTGACGGATTGAATTCCAGAACAATAATTGTGAGCCTGAACATATCTGTTGTGTGATTACTTTTATCTATCACCATCAGCTCATTATACGTCCCATCATTAGTTGACCACGCGATTCCGTACGGATTGGCCGACTTCTCGGAGAACCTTTGAATCTCTTCGCAGGCGTGCGTAGGTTTCCTCATTGTGTTTTCATACACCGTAAGAGTGTCGATAAACGCACCTATAATTTCTGAAATTCGAATATACATTGATACGTGGTGGGATTTGAACTTGCACTCTCCAGGTCGAAGGCAACAGTCCACACCACCGAGCCGCCGACGCTCTTTTATTAACTATAATAGATAATTATACAGCATCAGTCATATGCATGTACTCATCATTTAAAATAAGGTTTAATATGTATTGTGTTTAATCAGTTGAGGCATTGTTCGTTTATCTGCAATGTGTTTACTAGCTGGTGAGAATAATATAATACATTTTCTGTTTCCTTATATATAATAGGACCACAAACTCAGAAATTAAAAATGTAACTTGAATTTCAGATCAAGAAAACAGCTTGATTCTATTCAGGTGTATTTTCAAACGTTACAGATTTAAGTTTGTATAGAGATAAGAGAAAGATTTCTGGGAAATACAGTAAAAATAAAAAGGTTTACTTTGAGCAGTAATTATCTTTTAGTTAAACAAAATGTAAAAAATGCTATAAAGCAGAAATATAATCCTGACAAATGGAAACTTACGAGAACCGTAAAGCGGAGAAGATTCTAGCATTTTATACGCTCACGCAAAGTGCCATTTGAATGAAAACTTGAACTTAAAGTTCGTCTGGCTTATTTCAATTAACATGATGCATGTTCTCTTCATATCCATCAAGAACTTTTTAATAAAAATGAATCAATATTTAAAGATGTTTTCGTGTAAATTTTAAATGTGTGCTCCGCGCAGTCACAGTGTGCAACATAAATTTATTATTACGACTTTCTTCAATACAAAGAATGCAGGAAAAATATGACTACAGAGTAAACGTCAACCTGCTAACAAGTGTACAAACGGGAATAAAATATAACCCTCGGCGGCGACGTAGAAACTGTTTGGCTGTACGTAGAATATTTTTAGCATTGGAAGGCTCATTTCGTTATAACAGGTCCGAGGTATATTTTTATAAGAACAGTGAGTGTAGCTTGTACCTATTTTGGATATCTCAGACTGTAAATTAGCTAATAACATCCCACTACAAGGATGTCGTAACACACCCGGCCTTATGGAATGGTGGGTGATAAATATTTAAGTATTACAATATGAATAATATTAACGCTTACTACAAAACGCTTGATAATGTCTTATTATCATAGTTATGATAGGCCGATTTCACGCACAACCTTTAAAACTCTTCGCAGCTTTCCTCATGATGTTTTTCTTCACCGTAAGAGCGACGGATAAACGTACATGTATAATTTTAAAATGTACGGGATTTGAACCTGCACCCTCCTCAAAAGTGCCGTAAGAGGTGGCTTAGGAATAAAGCATTTAATAGCAAATGGGTAGCAGCAGGTTACTCATGGTATCTTACCTTTATAGATACTTATATTTCTGACCTGCCTTCCAAGCACACCCTAAGTCTAGTAATGGAATTTTAGGTTAAATAAGGAGATACAGTTACCATTGGACGCTATAGTTAAAATTTATGGACCGTTAAATATACTTTAATAATCTTTACCTATATCTATCTATATCCACAGCACAATTTAACATAACGTATTATGTTTAAATAAAAAACAAATCTTCTAAATGACGAATACAAAATTATAAAGAAAAATTTGATGTCTAAATTTAGTATTCAACTAATGTATTAATGAATTCTTATTTACAAGCAGGGTTACTAACCAAATGTAATGAATATTTGTGTTGGAAACATCTTTCCAAACATTAGCATAGTTCAATTACATTTAGCTATCTTTGTAATAATAACGGCGCTTTGGCTTTGAAAACAAATTTAATTGGAAAGCAAACATACGAACTGTTTCAATACTTAGTGTTCATACAATTTGATTTTGTGTTGTGATTGTTGAAATTAGAAAGAAAGGTAGTATAGTGATATATAATATAGTAAATTAGTAAATAAGTATTATATTTCATCCCCTATTTTATCCCTTTAGGGATATCCTTCTTAAAGCGAGTGAAGCCGTGGGCATAAGCTAGTGTAATATAAACAGGTTACGATTTGATGGAGGTTACATGTCATTTTATGACTAAGGCCTCTAAATAACATAAGATTTACAATTTTTGACGAGACAAGCTATAGATAGGAAAAATATAACCTACTGGAAAAAAAATGAAATCCTTTTATTATTAGGAATGACATATTTTATTTCATTAATGATAATAATAAACGCCTTGAGACAGCAATGCCGCGAACAATTCGAAATTCGCACTATTATTGCGAAACTTGGCCGGGGGAACAAAGAACTATAAATAACAAGTGAGCATCAGCGACAAATAGCGCAGTCGCCTGCATAGTTCCAATAGTAAGCCGGGAGAGTCGGGAATTCTTCAAATTGACAGTGCCGGCATGAAATAATGCACAAGGTATGGGCAGTTCTCCTTCAAAATATGTTTTCCGTTACTTTGCGGGGATAGGTGCAAAATACTCGTATTTCACTTATGCCTATAATAAATCATCATCATCAGCCTATAGTGGCCAACTACAGGGCACAGGCCTTCCCGCAAAGCATAGCTAGGGAGATTGGCCTGTGATCGCATTGGACCGCGTGGTGACGTGGGCTAATGTGAATTGGTGGGCGTAATACCATTTAAATAAGTAATAAAATAAAATATATATTTTTTTTGTTTTCAATGGGTTTTCAATAGATTATTTTTATAGGTAGTGATAATATTTAAAAATCTCTACCACATTTTCAGTGCTTTATTCTCGAAATTCAATTTTCTAGATTTCGTCACCAATATGTGATTTAGAATCAACCTTATTTTATTAAAATGTGAAAGATCGCTGGTGGAGACTGGATAAGAAAAGCGGATAAAATGATCTTTGGCGCAGAAGACCCATATGTTGAAAAAAATTTATCATCGCATATCTGCTTGATCGTTAACGAAAGGAAGTAACGAGACAAAATTAAAGTAAATTAATCCATTTCCACTGAAAGTCGTAATTCCGATTTGTCCTCGACTTTCGCTCAGCAACCAATTAGGTAAACGCATCGACTACATTAATTCTTTCCCACGTTCAGTTGCCAGTTAATCCTAATCAAGAGTTTAAAATGTATTTGCCCACAGATTCAATTCGCTGAGTGGCACTATCCAGCTAATGAGTCTTTGGTGTAAGTGTTTTAAAACGGAAAGTTTCCTGGCACTACATGCCGTTTAGTTGGAGTGGAAAAAAGTGTGCGATATTTTCTTGATAAGTGACGCTAGTTAGTGCAGTTACAATTGTATCATATTTATTTACGTGTACCAACAATATGGCATGTTGAAGATATTCTGTAGCTTGTACTGTAGTGTAAAAAAATCAAGGAATACAGAGACATCAATATGATATGTTTAACATTGTTCATATAAAATTTAAGAAACGAATTACGAATGAATACAAACGAATTCCTTGAAACGTTATCAGTACCTGAATTTATAATTAAGTAGTACCAAGTAAACAGTTCCAAAAATGAGAACACAAACAATTCATACTAAAATGTTCAACCTCTGTATTTCCCAACCCAATTCCAACACGGATTCCCATTTGTATAGTCTCGTGCGAAGATTTCAACTGGTTCACCTACAATATTTGTATGGCCATAAAGGCTTACCCAACCGCGCATTCTAACCTCGTAGCACCGTAGCAACGTTCAACGTAGCACTCGTAGCAAATTGGCGCTGGAGTCTGTTCTACGGAATATCACCTCATATCTCGTTTAGTAGCACAAATTATGGAAGAGCGTTCTGGCGGTAAAATTATTTTGAGATCTGACTTGGAGCATCAACCTATTAAAGAAAATTAAGCTTTGAAAACTTATTTATTTGTGTTTAATTTGGAACCATTGGTATTTAAGTGAAAATAATTCATGTAACTCTATCAATGCTTTTAAATACGTAATTGTAAAGAACAGTTTGCACCAATCTTAGCAGCAAATAACCGACGCCCGTGAATTTAGTTGGCACTCCAATTTGATAATTGTTTTTCTTCTGTAACATTTCAAAAGTTTAGCGGAACTTTGCTCAACTCTTTTCTCTACTTTGTGAAGTTTGTTAGCTACCGAATGCCATTTGCAGAAAATTAATGGCGAATTTTTCCAGCTTTCAACTTCCATTTTTCAAACGGCGGCCTTTCATTACGTCCATTTTGGAATTGTTTTAAAAGCACCGGTTCTAACTTGCGTTTGCCAATAGTTTATTCCTCTTTACCAAGATATCTTCTTTTACAATAAACTATGGGAATGTTTTTTTTCTTGTGTTTATCTTTACGAACCTGCTCTTAACGTCACGGTGAAGCTTTGCTCGTTAAAGTGTCCTGTATCGAGCAAAGCTCCACCATTTATTTAATTGGGTATTTGACACTACTAATCGTTGAAGTTCTTTTAGGAACTGTCAAAAAGGAATGTTTCCATATGTTTTGCATTCCATGCAAAATATGTGGAACTTTTTTTATTAAAAAAAATAATTTTATATGAAAATAAGGTTTGGGATTTTATGGAGGATGGTGCAAATTACGCCTTACCTAGTCGTATCGGATATATATATTACGTTACCATACCCTTATTTTCCTGGTATAATATGTACATATTTATTTAGGTTTGTTTGCAGGATATGAGCCGTGTTTAAGTCTAAATGCTACTAATGCTTAAAGTTGTATTACGGATTTGACGTGCAATGGGTATTCAATTAAAGCAATTATGTGTTTCCATACTAGTCAATATACAAAAATATTTGCCACTGACATGGTTCAAACCCAGACCACTGAGTTCACTATCGGGATTTTAATTAATTACACCTTTACAACCTATCGAAGTTCACTGCTGGACATAGGTCTCCCCCATTTTGCGCCAGATATCCCGGCACTCCGCTTTTCTCATCCAGCCTCCACCAGCCACCTTTCGCAACACTTAGAACACCTTTACAGAAAATATATCTTAAGCTTATCGTTAATAGGCTTTATTAGGCGGGACAGAAAGTATAAAAGAAGTTCATGGTCGGATTCTTTTTCAAAGAATGCTGCTTATGATTTACATTAAACTTTATTATAATAAGGTAAAACAATTGTTCTTACTCCCACAGCAAAAAGAGAATGAGTAAAATGTTATATCACAAACATTTCAATCTATTATCTTCGGGCCCCAAGTCAATTTATCAGAAATTAATGATGTGGAAATAAAATATATCGATTGTCGGTAAGGCCCTGTCCTTACAATTTATTTGTTGGCTGATTTGGACAAATAGGTTTTAGTATTGGTCGGGTTGCGTCGTAGGCGGTAAGAATTGAAATCTTAATAAATGGTTTGATTTGAATTAAATTTTCATCACCGCTTATTACAGAAATGAAATCTTCAAAATTGGCGAATATATTTAGTGGGAGCACAAATTTACCTTCATCATCATCATCAGCTCATTAAACGTCCACCCCAGGGGCACGAGCCTACCCGTATAGGATGATTAGGCCTAAGTCGTCCACGCAGGCCTAGTGCGGGCTGGACGACTTCACGCACAAACTTAGAATCTCTTCGCAGGCGTGCGCAGGTTTCCTCACGATGTTTTCCTTCACCGTAAGATCGTCGGATAACGTACATATAATTTCGGAAATTCGAAAACATATTGGTACGTGGAGGGATTTGAACCGTAGCCTTCCCGGTAGGAGGGCAACAGTCACCACTGAGCCACCGACGCTACAAAATTACCTTAATTAATAATAAGTATTTTATAAACGATGTTTTAATGAATTCGACAATTCCAACGGGCATCCACAAGACGGTAATACGAATGACCTCAAAGAAGTCGTGGCCACCTTTTTGCATACAGATAGCTTTCTATCATAGGCAATTATTGGATTGTTTATGTTATATGAAGCAGATGCGCAAAAGAGTCACCTAATGGAAAGTGATCATCTCCGCCCATGAACAACGGAGACACTAGTAGTAACATCAGTGCGTTGCTTGTCTTTTAGGAAGGAATAAGGGCTACCCTATTCCTTTGTTTTTAAACTGTGCTGTTGTCCTTCAATGAAAACCGGTTCTCTTGACTGCCCATTACTGAACCATTTGGTCGTGGATTAATTTAATACTTACCTCTCTAAGATGCTATAAACTAAGCCCTTTCTTACTTAGCAACTAAGGTATACCTCGGATGGCAAATCGATATCCATTAACCCTGAACGCAAAATATAACAACAGGGAGTCGCTTGGAATCTTTAGGCTCATTGGTTAATTAAATAATATTTCCTAACAGTAAAACCATGGGTTGTATAAATACGGACGGTCGAAAGTTCATGAAAGTACATGGATAGTATCGTTAGTGTTGATAAATAGCCTAGTTGATTTATTCATACTATAACGTGAAATTATTTAAAAACTGGATAATATTAGTACAAAGCACACGTTTAGCTTTCACACCAAGCCCAAAGTTAAAGTTGAAATCAATTTATTTAAAAAGTCCGAATATTTAGTAAACCCATGTTATGCAAGAAAGTAAGTCAAGTTCACAAAAATATCTAATTCAAACCAAATAAATGCTGTATACATTTTTGAAAATTATATTTAAATGATTATCTTGGTATGGTTAATCTTAAAGTTAGTAACACGAGCATTAAACCTTGTAATGAATCCTTGGAGGCGCTTTATCCGGTGAGTTTTATCGTTCGACCAAACAGCGGGGGTGTTTTTTCACCCCCCCCATTTTTATGGAGTTTCTTGCGGAATCTCGGTGGTTCGCGATTTACTTTATCATTGTTTTCAACTTCGCCGGAGTTAATGTTTATGTGAGACGGCTCGGTCGGTGTATATAAATATTTCAGGTATATTTTTCCTTGTTTTAATCAGGTGAGTAATGAAGCGTAGATTTTATAATGTACGTATATAGACTGCCTTTATGTTCTAATTCTTTGCGAGCTGGATTTTAGACCTGCAGGTCATCGGTTCGAATTCCGCGGGGAGACCTCATAGTAAAAGTGACTTTGTGCGATTTTTCCCAGTGTTGTTAGAACATTGCAGTCTGAATCACCTGCTTGTCCAAAAAGAAAGATAATTCTGTACTTGGGAGGGCATGTTAATCCATCGGTCCCGGCTACTATCTAATTGAGGATGAGGGCACTGTAGCTAGTAAAATTATCGGGTATAAGAGACTTAACATCTGTTGTCTCGGGTGACGGGCGCAGTGCGGCATTGTCGGAGAATTCTGTCTATCAGTTGTTGGTCTTCTTTAATGCCGTTTTGTCATGTTCAGGCCTATCACTTACCATGAAGTGAGCATTTTGTCCGTCCTGTACGCTTATGACATAAAACAATCCAAATAAAACGATAAACATAGAATCACCGCCAATAGATTTATATCTTCAATTTAGATGAAATCATAACTAATTCGAAACTCACGTCAACTAGAATTATTGGAATACTATTTAGCACACATTTAATACCCGAAAACAGTATTCATTGAACATGCAGCAAAATTATTATGGAACGGCTGTATCATTGTGTACATCTAAATTAACTAGCGAGTGTTACTTGCGAGCGATTGCATGGATGAATGATAATGAAAAAAATTTATATTACAGTTCTTCACACAATACTCATAATAAAAAAGTTACACAATTCGTATAACTTCATGAGTGTATCATTTTAATCAGTAGCTTTGGAGTCCACACTAGGATTTTCTGTGTTGTGTGAGTGGCTTCCCATATGTATTTTGTTTTGTTGAAAGCGTACGTGTATTTCTATACTTGTGTGTGCGTAAGTGAGTGTGTGTGTGATAAGGATCACCTTGTAATAATGCATGAGTTTATAAGTGAGTTGTATGTGAGGGCAGAGTATGTGTACAATAAATAAATATTTTTTAATATAAACCTATAAAAATACTTCTAAGCGCGAGCGAAGCCGCGAGCAAACGCTAGTGTTCCTTAAAATAGATCGAACGAGTGAAAAACTTTACTATTGAGACACGATAACGATTCCTTAAGCGCATTTTAAAATTAGCGGAATCGGAACATAGGACAGATCTACGAGCTTTTTGCAAATTATTGTGGACAGGTGCGGGACCTGAGTGGATCCACGAAAATCAATCAGATGGATGAGGCCCGCTAGATTGAAAATAGTTCAGACTGTGCGTGTTGTGTGTGATCACACAGACATGCTAACACCATATACACATCGAAGCAAGACTATGTACGCATAACACACACACACACACCATGAACACACACACACGCACGCACGCACGCACGCACGCGCTATTTCAAATAAACAATTGTTTTTATTCCGGGTGTAGGTTCTCTCTACTAGTATAAATTTTTCTAAATCTAAATACATAAATTCACTTATGCCTTAAACTCAATGGATTAAATTACATCAGAATAATATTAATTTTTATTGCATTGTCTTACAATGTACATTTAATCGAAGCATGTTCCTTAACGATTGACTGTTTTCATCTTAAATATGGTTCTCGTGATATAATGATATGAAAGCTTAAATTAATTTATAGTATGACATTTCTTTGCACTATGCCATATCGAAGGCAAATCGCGTCGATGAACCGACTAATTCAATCAGTGATATCTATTCAGAAATCCAATTTACCTAAGGACTATGAGCATTAGGAAACGCTTCACTATATTCGCCTTCGTAACAGGTGGTCAAAATAGGTTTATTGTCTATTATTTCGGATATTGAAGCTGATACTCTCATGATCCGTGTGAAATGGGATAAGGATTGTGTATTGTTATCTGTGGTGTAAATAGGTCGTTGTCATTTATTTGTTAACTATTTTAGATCTAGTCAGAATATACACACACACACACACACACACATATGTCAGAATACATTATATATATATATAATTATATATATATATATATATATATATATATATATATATATATATATATATATATATATATATATATACGGTTTTTGAAAGCTCGAATCTTATTGTTATATCATGGCTACTACGAGTATTATTCTTATAAGTTTATTACGGATATAAATTAAATATATATTATTTTATTGCCATCTTGGTATGGAACGAGCTTGACCCTGCCGGAGCAAAGACAGGCAGAGGAACGGCCTCCATACGCATGGTGCACCAGCATGACAGTTTCGTACAAACTATCTACCTGACCCGACAACTCTAGTCAGGATGTCATGGCGTACAAACCTAGGAGAGCCGACTCTACGTACTTGGAAATGGCAAAGGAAGAAAATGAAGAAGCTAGGAATATTGAGTTGGCCACAAGCTCAGACGATATGTACTGTATGATGACAAATTTCTGACTAGTATTAAAAATTATATTAAAAAAAACTTAATGATCCTCTAACTTAAATTTATGAGAAACATGGGCTTAGTTATCAATCACTCAACATTTTATTAGAATAGAACTTGAAAAAGCAGAATTCAGTTGATGTTTCCAAAAAGTTATTAATTTAATTTACACTCCT
>PQWD01001441.1:0-19154 GCA_019425675.1 Leucinodes orbonalis | reverse complement strand
GGTACTTGGAGTGTAAAGGCCATCTGCGGCCAACAGCAGCAGTCATATAGAATAAAATGAAAACCCTAAACCGAACTGAGACTTCCAATCATCCCGCTGCATGAAATCTTGAGTTGCTCCAACATGTCCTTTGGTGAAACTTTCGCACGGACAAGCCCAAACAACTCATCGAAATAAGGCTGAGAGCCATCTGCGCTCGCCACTTGCCCCGTGATAAGACCATCTGCCAACAGCAGTAGTCATCATCTTCATCAGCTCATTAAACGTCCCCACCGAGGGGCACGAGCCTACCCGAATTGGGTGTATAGGCTTAGTCGTCCACGCGGGCCCAGTGCGGATTGGCCGACTTCACGCACACCTTTGAATCCCTTCGCAGAGGTTTCCTCGCGATGTTTCCCTTCACCGTTAGAGCGTCGGAAAAACGTGCATAATATCGAAAATTCGGAAATACATTGGTACGTGGCTGGATTTGAAGCTGCGACCTCCAGACCGGAAGGCAACAGTCTACACCACTGAGCCACCGACGTTACTAAACAGCAGTAGTCATTAAAAAAAACTATATCACCTCATGTTTCTTTATAAATTTGTATGATTATTCATTGCACACCGACGTGCATACAGTAGATTTGCTTCCCAGCGGTGTCGCTTACAGTCGCTTCTTTATTTTGAGCCGCGGCTGACATGCGCATAGGCCTGGGATCGGATGACCGCAGGGACTGGTTGCGAAGTAACCAAGTTATATGGTCTGTTATTCATATAAAATCTTAGAAAATTTACAGATTAGGAATGATGCGTGTATTCTTACTCAGATATCTTTAATCTTTAATCAATTTTGATAAAATTGTATACAGACTTAGCCTACTTTTTGGATGGGCTATGGGCTTCTTTTGATCTTAACGATTTGTTTAAAAACCACGCACATATGATTTCTTATGCAAGATTGGTTTATTTTAGTTATTTTCATAGTATAATGTCATATGGTCTTCTGTTGTGGGGCTCAGCTGCTGATATTAACACTATATTTGTACTTCAAAAAAGAGCCATCCGAGCCATTTATAACCTTAGACCACGTGATTCACTTCGGGAAGTATTTAAAAATATCGATATTTTAACAGTAGCGTCTCAATACATTTACCATAATCTAGTTTAATGTCCACAAAAATCTTCATTTGTTTGAAAAAATTGTGACGTACATAAATTTATACTAGGAACAAAAACAAACTTGCTGTCCCAAATCTTAGACTAAGTAAAGTAGGGAAATCATTTGTTGGAAGAGGTATAACATTCTTTAATAAAATACCACAAAATCATGCCGAATTGCCTTTTCACCAGTTTAAATTAAGATTTAAAAAACCTTCATGAAAAAGGTTACTATACAATAGAAGAATATTTATCGGATAAAGATGTGTGGTCTTGCATTTAGTGTTCCAGTTACAAAACCTTTGTAATAAATTATTGTAAAGCTATGTGTAGATAAATGCAAAACTGTAACCACTGATATAAAAAGATTAAAAGAGTAACTCGAGTTTCTTGCCGGCTCTTCTCGAAGATCCTACTTATTCCGAAACGGTGGTAGAGTCACAAAAAATATGATAATAATAACAATTGACGATTCAAAAGTATCTGTAACAGATTTATTTGAATGAAGATTTTTTTCTTTCTTTCTTTCTATGATTGAAACAAATTTGACACTTGTTATACCATTCAATGTTTTGGTTAAATCAAATTAAATATAACTTTAACATTTTGTTGTACAGTTTTACATAATTGAAATAATTCTCTGTTACAATCAGAATCGTCAATGTGTGGCATGTTATCGGTTCAAACAGGAAGTTGCGCATGCGCAATTAATCGTTTTACGGCTACACAATAATTACAAGGCGATTATGTCAGACTGTTTTCCTAACGATCGCTGATGTTCGTATTACGATGCTCTGTTACGCTGTTCCAACAATACCCTATTACTAGGTGGTAGACTCGGTACTGAGTCATCTAGGCAGGTACCAACGCAGTGCCAGATATCAGCCCGTGAAATAGAAGTGTTATGTACTTTTGTGTTTCGGGATGAGGGCACTGTAGCTAGTAAGTTATTGGGAGTAAGAGACCTACTATCGTCTCGGGTGACGACACGCAGGGTAGTGTCGATGGAAAATAATTACTACCTACTGTTATAAATTGCCTTCAACACTGCATCTGCTGTCATGGTCAGGCGTATCACTTACCACCAGGTGAGCGTACTGATAGAACTATCCATTTAGTGTCATAAAAGTGCCGCATTTGTGCCGAGGCATCGCTCTAAAGTATCTTTGATATATCCATATTAATACAATAAATTCCTAAGTCACTCTATCTGTCTGTATGTTACGCTTTCACGCATACGGCTGAACGAATTTTGGTGAAATTTGGTGTTGACAGATAAACAAAACGAATATAGGCTACTTTTTGTTAAATTCTAACGCCACACTTCCTAAAGTCGGGGGCAGGCGAAAAATTAATATACGCACTATTTGCCACTATAAAAAATCTTGCATATTTTTTTCCGGAATTCGGCTCCAAAAGCCTTGAGACAGGGGAGAAAATTTTATATAGGACTTTTCATAGTTTCAAAGTAGGAAGCTAAAAATCGATAAAAGACGTTATATCATCAGATCGTCATATATAATGAGCAGTGTAAAAATAATATTCTGTGTTCGTAACCAGAAAAGGGAACTGTTTTACTCCGAATTTATCAAGCAAAGCCGCGGGCAAAAACTAGTCAATATATATTATTTTAAAAGCCCATTGGAATCCATTTGAACTGGTAAGTTTTAGTTGAGCTCATTAGTACCGCATTGTTTGCGCTGAGCCCTGCGCAGGCGATGTGTGTCAATGAGATGCAGCTGCATTATGTGCGTTGCTATTGCAACACGGACAGACACGCTGTAATGTGCTGCTTTTATATAGCTTTTAGATTTAACTGTTGGTTTCAAGTTTATAGGTGCGGTTTACAAGCTATGGTAGATTGACGACTGATGCTTGGATGTTTGGATGATTTATTGCTTCGTGGGTTGATGATTTTAATGGACGATCGAATTAACGATCCGAAGTGGATCTTTGCTTCCGATACAAGATAATGTCCCGGCTATAATTGGGCCCGCGTGATGGGTTAGGACCCACTCTGCCCATAGTGGGCCGTGGTCCGTTATATGCCATGATGATGACAATGATAATAATAATTTCTTATTGTCTAAAGCTCAGAGCGTCGGTGAGGCACCGACGTCGATGGCTCATTGGTGCGAACTGTTACCTTCCGATCTGGAGGGTGCAGGTTCAATAATATGTCGTGAGGAAACCTGCGCACACTTACGAACAGATTCAATGGTTGTGCGTGAAGTCGACCAATCTGCACTGGGCCCGCGTGGACGACTAAGGCCTATACACCTTTTACGAGTAGGCTCGTGCCCCTCGGTGAGCAGGTTTGAGCCGATGATAACGTTAGTCTAAAGCAACTATCAAATAAGTAAAACGTTAAAGTAAATAGTTTGATTTATCAATCAAAAAATACACATTTAATTTTTATCCTAATTTAGATTTACAGACTTTGACTTTTAGTTTTCAAACATTTACTTTATTTAGTCATATCTAAATAAAGTCTATTAGTATAAACGGTAGGTCGGCTGGAGTCCCGAAACGTTATTTTTCTATGAAAAAAGCAAGCATAAGCAATCCATAGTTGGAAATTGTACTAATATCACATCTAACTTGTAATTAATGTTTGTCTTCTATCTTTTTAACAACCTTTTTTTGCATTATTTTTTCACATATTATTTATTTTCCAGAATCAGAAATCAACTTGTTACATAATAATTATCGAGCATGTATTCATTCAACCTGCCTTATATTAGGTATTGTATAGTATGTATCATCATCATCATCAGCTCATTAGACGTCCCCACCGAGGGGCACGAGCCTACCCGTATAGGTTGATTAGGCCTTAGTCGTCGACGCGGGCCCAGTGCGGATTGGATGTATAAAATATAGTAATTCAAAAATACATTTTAAATCGTTCATTTTAATAACAATAAGAAGTGTTATTTATAGGTACTTTTATTAGTCAAATAGATATGAAATAATAACAATACATTACCGGAATGTAATTATATGATATACCTACTAAACCTGAAACCGCAAATATTATAGCGATGACAATTATTGTCTCTGTTATTATTATACCTAACATTAATTGCGTGTTAACCGTGCTATCAATGTGTATATAAATTATAATCTGGAAGTTTCTCAAAATAGCTGAATCGTCTCACTGCCCGTCACATGTTTCAGATAAATAAATATACATTGACATTTACACAGCGCCATCTAGCCCCACAATTGAAATTGATGTAGTCATTTTTTGGTCCAATTTCAATGCTTGTATTTTGTTTACGATATTTTTCAATACTTTTTTTATGTTGCCAGTTATGACCAGTGATGCCAGGTCCGATTTGTTTTAAATCGGTACACGAGGCCAAAAAATCGGGCTTTAAGGTTGCTGATCGCGACAGGTAACACTAAAAATGATGTGACGCTGATGACGTCCCATTTTGAATTTTGCAGTGAAAATGAACTGATGGAGATGGACTGATGTCCTGGTAAAGGTGGTAAGGGTGGTAGCAGATGGATGTCAACTGCAAGGGATCGGTCCGCGTGGGAATTATTAATAGCTACAGTGCCCTCATTCCGAAACACAAAAGTACATAACACTTCTTTTTCACGGGACGATATCTGGCACTGTGGTGGTACCTAGACGACTCAGTATCGAGTCTACCACCTAGTATTTTATAATTCTTTTGTTTCACTATTAATACATTTTCTACATCTTACTCAGAAGACCGCTATTTGGGATCATCCTTCGTGAATCGTAGTATATATTGCGTTTGCGGCATTTCCGGGAGTTCGTCAAAAGGGCCGGTTTGGCGTTACCACCGCGACGTCATTAAGCTTAAGCGACGAATGCCCCGTTAGTTTACCGGTAATGGAGCTTCCTCAGAAAACCTGCCAGCCAAGAAATACAATCCTGTGACTATGTAAAATGGTAACTATGTAATTTATTTATTTAATCGTATGGCGGACTATAATTTAGGCGATTACATATTTCACAATTTATTATTCATTTACTTATAAGTCCACACTCAGCTCACCCAGCCAATTTGCTGCCTCAGGAGTCAAATTATGGATGTCTTCCAAAGAGCCTTTAAACGCATGGATTGGGCACCGCTGAACTATATGTTCCATGGTTTGGGCTTCTTCACCACAATCACACAGGTAAAATCTTGCCAACCCATTTATGCCGAAAATAGTAACAGCGGCCATGCCCTGATCTAAGCCTATTTAACCTAAACTATGTAACTATGTAATAAAACACCAACGAAAGTTATTTTCCTTTAAATACCAACATTCAAACATACACAGGACCATTAAAATCTCAAATATTATTATAATCATTCGCAGTTATTCATAGAAACTTTAATTTTATGGTGGTAAGTAAGTGATACGCCTGACCATGACAGAAGCGGGGTTGAAGGAAATTTATAAGAGTGTAACATTTTATAACTTTCATAACATGTTTTAAGTCAACACTGCTCTGCGCCCGTCATGCGAGACAACATGTTAGGTCTCTTATACCCGGTAATTTTACTAGCTACAGTGCCCTCACCCTGCAACACAAAAGTGAAAAACTCCTATTTTCCGGGACGATATCTGGCACTGCGGTGGTACCTACCTAAACGACTCAGTACCGAGTCTACCACCAAGTTCATAATTCAACTATTTATGTTTCAAAATTGTTTTTGCTCTACTTTTCAATTATCTTATTTATGTTTTGCTCTACTTTAATAATTTAAATGGTTATTGTAGTATTTATTCACGGGAGATCAAGGGATGGAGCAAATCCCCTGAAAGCTCCCTTTATGAGTGGTCAGGTTTAGTAGTGGTTTATATAGGCCAGGCTCAACAGGCCAATCCACTGAAGCGCTTTTTTTTCAAAGCATCAAAATTCATATTTTTAGTTTAGTATTTTTAATTATTTTTATTATATTTTTTGACGTTCATAAGTGCTTTTTGTAAGCCTAATTTGAATAAAGAATTTTGAATTTGAATTTTGAATATAGAATATGTTATGTAAATAAATTATTTTGATGTATCCTACCTACCATTTTTTTTGATTGGTCGTTATCTCAGTAAACACATTAGTTCATAATTATTAAAGTAACGTTTTTAATAGTTGGAACCCTTTACCGCATTTTTTACTTAATGGCAGTTTACATTATGGAAACCGTTCAAAGTCAGAAATCATTTATTCAACACTAACTGTGCCATGTGGTGTTAGCTGCGCGGTATTTAGATCTCTTCAACCTATCGCAGTCCACTGCTGGACATAAGTCTCCCCCATTTTGCGCCAGATATCCCGGTCCTCCGCTTTCCTCATCCAACCTCCACCAGAGACCTTTCGCAAGTCGTCGGTCGATCGGGTAGAAGGGCGTGCTACCAACCCTCCACTCCAGAACTCGTCTGCACCAACGGCCATCGGCTCTGCGACATACTATTTATTAGATATTTTTACGTCAAAGTACGTATCATTAGCTTCACCGTGTACCTATTCATGTAAACGAGGATCTGGCGACACTACTACACTCGCTTTCAAGCACAGATCGTTTTATATCAGTCAGGACGCTCGCCTGATGGTAAGTGATACGCCTGACCATGACAGAGTGGCATTGATTGAGACCACAGACATCCGAATATACAATTAGACTGGACGAGCCGCCAAGTTTATAGGCAGTCCCAGTGTCGCAATTTCTTTTCGGTTCTTACCTGTGAAAAGTTATTCTATTACTTGGTAAATTTACTGATTCATTGCGATGATGGCATGTTACAATTACACAGGATGGCATTTTGGAAAAATAGGGAATTTCTTATAATATTCGTGCGTCTTGACTCGTCTCACAGAGCGTAAACTGGCAGCCAGTGTATGGTCGTTAAGCTAACATTTGTCGCACTTTAAACGCGGCTGGCCCCATCTCTTGTATTGGGAAATCTGTGATCGAGACCAATAACTGATGTATGCACGCGCTTGATGCTATGTCATCCAGCCCTCACTATTGATGACAACATAGTTCATTACTTAAAAGTTATAAATGACCTTGAATCATTGGAGGGTTTTTTTATTTATTTGTTTAAAATACCAACAGTTCTCTAGTTAAAGAAATCTGTTGGTTTTTGAAACTTAATTTTGGGTTCCGGATAGTAACCCACTGGTCAATTGCGTGTTGGCAGATTGCCAGAGCCTCGTTTGTTATTCGGCAGGATGCACCACGAGTAATTGAGAATGCGATAGGTACATTATTTATTGTTGCCTTTTATGTCACAAAAAGGTGTTATACAGAACTTTGGTTGTAAAGCACGTCAACATATTTAAGAGGAGCACAGATTGTAAACTAAAGCACAGATTTATAAACTTAGTTTATAAATCTGTGGAGAGAAGAATGCTACCAACGTTATTTTATATTCTAAAAATAGTCAAATATTTGATAATACCATACATAGGTTTAAAATAAAAATCAGTACTTCATCAAATTCATCATCCAATACCTTTTTTACATTTTTAAAGTTTATTAAGAGGCACTTTTCTAAAAACCTTAGTCAAGTAATTATTTACGTAATTATAAACTTAAAACATATGAAACAAAAACACTCTCGTCTTTATGAATTAAGCAGCACAAGTCCTGAATACAAATCCATACTCTATCAATAGTTTTAAAATTAGTCAACACCAGAATGAAGTCGTCCATTGAATATAAATGGGCGAAGAAATTAACAGCACAGACCGCATGCGTGAACGCATCCCATGTTCAATATTTAAAACTCGCATACATAAACATACAAGACATACAACCATCGCCACTTAACATACACATGTTAACTTACCTGTTCACTTTGAACAACAGTCCTACTGGGGTCATTGCAGTTTCAGAACGCACTATACGTTTTTATATGTAAAAGAATCCGTATGCACTTTACGTCACTGACACAGACTTTTTTCGAATTAACCACTTATTGTTCCTAATTCAATTCCAATTTGTTTCGTTCCAATTCAAACTGAATTGGCTTTATTGTTCAAAATTTGTTTTGTTTTATTATTCCAAATTCAAGCTTGAATTGTTTTGTTATTCCAAATTCAAGCTTGAATTGTTTTATGATTCCAAATTCAAGAGTGATTTTTCCAATTCCGAATAGTTCGGGATTGCGATGCGCAATTTCGTATTCGGAGCGTGCGCGTTAGGAGACGCGTGTCTGTGACGGCGTCCGCGGTTAGTCTGACGGTGACAAACAATGGGCGCATGAAGACTAATTACACAGGTTGCCTTGCTGGTGGTAACAGGTGGGAGCCCTTCGCCAGGGTCGGGGTTAGTTACAGTTAGCAGGAGATTATAGAGTTTCAGCAACTACACACGGCTTGTAATAATATGTTAGTAGATAGGTGGAAATCATTTTAAAAATTCAAAGTCATATATATAAAATGATTTGCGAGATGACATTTTTAAGATATTACCTAAAAAATAAGTCGGTTCTTATTTTAAAAAATTGCCTATGTTCTCGATTTCACCTGTAGAACCAATGTATTCTGTATATATAAAGTTAGATACGCCATCCGTGCCTAAAAAACGAACCGCCAAAGAGAATACAGTTGTAGGCTCATTGTTGAGGTAAATGAACGCTCATTCGAAATATGTGTATGTGTGCTGTCGCTGCATTCGGAACACTTTTTTCGATGTTTGTGAGCATAAAACGAATCTATACTTTTTACATCGTTGTGTAGAACCCTGTTTTCATTCTTACGAGGCTAGGAGTTTTCATATTATTTTAAAACTATATCCATATAGAACATTCGAGGTCACACCTTTCTATCTATGGTTTTATTGCTTCACCACATCCGCGCACGCGCTCCCACAGGATGCGGCCAATGCCTACTTCTGTTGCACTTGAACATCCCTTATAATGATAGCATTAGGGTTGTTTTTACAATGAACGAAAACTGCAAGGCTTTATTGCCCTTATGTCGACACGTCACTTTCCTCATATGTTGGTAGGAAGTCGGTCAAGTAATGGTACAGCATTCTAACAGATAAAATGCACTTGAAGACGAGAATATTTAGTTGCATTATTGTAAAAGAGCGTCGGTGGCTCAGTGGTGTGGACTGTCGCCTTCCTACCGGGAGGGCTGAGGTTCTAATCCCGACACGTACCAATGTATTTTCGAATTTTCGAAATAGATGTACGTTATCCGACGCTCTTACGGTGAAGGAAAACATCGTGAGGAAACCTTCATGCACGCCTGCGAAGAGATTCGAAGGTTGTGTGTGAAGTCGTCCAATCCGCACTGGACCCGCGTGGACGACTAAGGCCTAATCACCCTATACGGGTAGGCTCGTGCCCCTCGGTGGGGACGTTTAATGAGCTGATGATGATTGTAAAATATGGCTGATGGTGGTGTAACGGCGGAAAAGTAGGCTACTACACAAAGGTTCTTCTATCTATCTATTCAACCTTCGCAGTCCACTGCTAGACATAGGTCTCCCCGATTTTGCGCCCGATATCCCGGTCCTCCACTTTTCTCATCTAACCTCCACCAGCGACCTTTCGCAACTCGTCGGTCCATCGGGCTGGAGGGCATCCTACGCTACGGTTGCCGAGACGCAATCTCCACTCCAGAACTCGTCTGCTCCAACGGCCCGAAGGTTCTGCGACATACGTGACCAGCCCACTGCCACTTCAACTTGCTGGCCAAAGGTTCTTATAAACAAATAAATATCCACTGACATTCACACAGCGCCATCTAGTCCCAATAAGCGATGAGCTTGTAGTAAGGGTACTAAACAACTGATAAACATACTAATATATATTTTTTGTATATACACACATATTATACATAGAAACACCCAGACCAATACAAACAAAAATGTTCATGCACACGAATGTTTGTAATGCCCGGGGATCGAAAGTTACCAAACCGTTACACAAAATGGTCGTCTTATCACCGTTATGTTATCCCTGCATTAATTGTGTGCATGAACATGTCTGTTTGTTTCTATGGGTTCATCATTCGCTCATACGTCCTTACCGAGGAGCACAAGCATACCCGTGAAGGGTGTATAGGCCTTAGTCATCTATTATTTCTTGTACGTACAATGCAAAGGCGGTGAAGGGTCTCGGACTAATAAAAGACCACCCTTAATACTTCAACATGTTACAACATCGAGTCACCATTAAGAGGTTATAGATTGCCAAAAAAATACTTGCCCTATGATTTATACAAGACCTTCGACCCTTCAGTATTTTTTTACGATCCGATCACTGTCGCCATCGCGGCAGACAAAGCGCGTAAAGCATCCCAGCTTCTGCTGGGATTCTGGTTGCGAGTGTTCTCACTCGCAACACTTCAACATCGAGATTCCGTCCCCGCCGGCGGGGGTCTTCGTCGCGAGTCCTTGTGGGTTCGACCAGTCCCTATTCGCGCTACCGGCACGAGCGCGGTCGCTTTTCTCCCCAAACGTATAATAGGTTACCTAGCCCTCCCCCTGCAACACCCTAAGCCGAGGTTCGAGACCCACTCTGGGACACCCGTAGGCTCGTTGCATAAATTTTTGGGCTGAAAGCCATCTGCGCTCGCCAATTGTCCGCTGAAGCTGTGGAGGCTACCTGCGACCAACAGCGATAAGTCATTCCGAAAAAAATCAGTGTTTTTTGGTCTTAAACTTGTCTCTTCAACCTATCGCATGCTGGACATAGGTCTCCCCCATTTTGCGCCAAACATCCCGGTCCTCCGCTTTTAACAATAAACTTAACATTTGTCAAATATTAAATAAAATATAAGTATGTAATAACTTAAACCGTCAACTCGCGTCCGCATTCTCTCGCTGAGGGCAAACGCATTAACACTTGCGTAACAAATGTCAGCCACAAGGCCACAGTCTTATGCAGTCATGCAACTGTACAACTGAGTGCATACAGTTTTTGGCGCTATTTAAATAAATAATAAATAAATATCCACTGACATTCACACAGCGCCATCTAGCCCCAAGTTTAGCGTTAAGCCTGTATTATGGGTACTAAACAACGGATAAACATACATATATACATTTTTTTTTGTAAATACATACATATTATGCATAGAAAACATCCAGACCATTACAAACAGACATGTTCTTGCACACAAATGTTTGTACTGCCCGGGGATCGAACCCTTGATATTGCGGCCGACCTCTCAACCGCAACACCAAATGGGTCGTCCAATATTTGTATGTGGCACTTTAGCCATGATGAATAAATTCATCACTAAACATTTCTGTGTTTATTTAATATTATTTTATGATTCGATATCAATATAACAAGAAGTCTATCTCATGGGTATAGTAAAAAGTGAAGGTAACTAACCACAAATTTAAGTGACAAACAAAAAATATATATAAAAGGGAAATACCAATGTATTCCATATTTTGTTTTTAAATACTTCAAAAAATTTATGCATTATTATCTGTGCAAATAATGTCGAACACAAGTAATGTCGAACCAAAAACCATAGACACGATCACATCTAATTTCAGCATTAATGAATCTCTATGCCTTTCGTAAATAAATAAACATCGCGTACATTGGCGCACTCGATTCTAGGAACAAGGAAGGCCGTTAAGTCGTTGTTATCGCGGGTTCGATTCCTGTTTGCATTCCCGAGCGGCCGTAAAGCAAGAACAATGCGTGCGCTGAAGATTGTATGAGCTCCGATTTCAAGGGGAAGGGGATAATTCACTTAAACATTATGATGAAGAGGCAATTGTTTGGAGCTTAAGTTCTAGAGCTGTCGGTTTGGAATCGTTTTTGTTTTTCTCACCACAGCTCGTAGGTATGGCTTCAGAGCGTCAGTGGCTCATTGGTGTGGACTTCCTTCCGATCTGGAGGATGCAGGTTCAAATTCCGCCACGTAGCAATGTCTTTCGAATTTCCAAAATTATATGCATGTAATCCTACGCTCTAACGGCAAAGAAAACATGTTGAGGAAACCTGCGCACGCCTGTGAATTGATTCAAAGTTTATGCGGGAAGTCGGCAAACCCGCACTGGGCCCGAGTGGACGACTTAGGCCTGTACCTTTTACGGGTAGGCTCGTTCCCCTCGGTGGGGACGTTTAATAAGCTGATGATGATGTGTGGCCTCTTATTAGCTATATTTTTCATCTTCATCATCAACCTATAACGTCCCAGTGCAGGGCGTAGGCCTTTCCGCAATACATAGCCTAGGAACATTGTGTCATTATTATTGTCCTTAGGATAGCTCATATAGCTGATTATAATTATTATAGACAGCTTTTAGATTGTGGCTGGGACTGACGGCTTAAAATGCACCCCGAAAGTATCAAGCCTTGCAACTCAAGGTTCAAGTCCCACTCTGGGACGCCTTTTACGCTCGCTATGTAAATTTTAAGGCTGCGGCCAACACCAGTAGTCAGTTCGAAAAAAAAGCCTGCAAAATCGTACAAATCGACTTTTCACTAAGCGGACTCCCCGTGTAAATTCGGACATAGACTCAAAGCAAGTTCAAATGACAACGGCGCCGGGTGTCTCTAATTTACGTGACGGACTTAATAGCAATTATACTATAAAGCAATCAAATGAATAAAGATCTCAGGAATTTCCCGCTGATATTATCTTGACTATGGCATGGGATATCACATACATCGGCCAGCATCACAGCGATAGGCAGCACGCAAACAAAACAATTGGAAAGCAACAAATTCACACAGCAAAGCATGTGCGTCCCCGAGTAGGATGGCCAAGCGGAAGGATTTAATTAGGATTACTTTTAAATTATACATTAGTATTAATAATATAATTAGGGTAAGTTTGTTTAAAAAGGTGGGACTCTTTATATCCCATGCATGTATGGTTAAAATATTATTTTTTAATGTTGTTAAATGACCGGGGCTCACGGTTAATTCGTTCATCTGGTGGTATGTGATACGCCTGACCACGACAGATGCAGTGTTGGAAATTAACAGTACCTGTCATTATATTCCGCCAACACTGCCCTGCACCCGTCACCCGAGACAGCAGATGTTAGGTCTCTTATACACGGTAATTTCACTAGCTACAGTGTCCTCATCCCGAAACACAGAAGTGTTTTGCACTTCTATATCACGGGACGATATCTGGCACTGCGGTGGTATCTTCCTAGACGACTCAGTACCGAGTTTACCACCTAGTAAACTGATCGTACCTTTTTTATTCTAAATATTTTTTTAATTCTAAAAACTTACCATTTTTAACTTACCTGGTGTTAAACAATTTTAAAGCCGATGATGGTACACGTTGACCCAGAAAATGCTAACTAACTTGAGAACACGATTTTCTGTCTCCAGAAAAACATACGCAGGGAGCGCGTTCCTTGCGGTGTGAACCAGAAAAGAGCTGTAGTCTTCTTGGCCGCAGGTATCAAATAATAGTTTGATCACTATTTCACTTGTCTATTTTAGTGCCAATATGGAAAACTTGAGCTAAAGTATGGTTTCTTGGTTTATTAGTTGTTAATCTGGGGGCACGGCAGTGCCCCCGCCAAGTCGAGCGCGAAGCAAACACTGCCGTACCATCCTTTACAGGATCCATTTCGCCGCATTTTCAGGCCCCGATTTGAGAACCTTTGGATAATACCAGAGCGCTGAAATTTTCGTCATCTAGTAAGATATAATAACTTACTTTAAATCCAAAATTTCAAGTCTGTAGGTCATTTAGTTCCGACGTTAAGCGAAAGCAAAGTTTCGCATTTTCGACAGACACTCACTCACTCACTCACTCATGATCATCAAAATAGAACTAGTACTTCCCATTAACTCAGAAAGCTGAAATTCGGTACAGAGTTAGGGTTTAATGGCTACATAAAGGGAAAACTATGAAAACTTCGAAAATCGAAGATCTGGAGTACCTGGTGACCCTGCTTAGATAACAAAATCATCAAAATAGAACTAGTACTTCCCATTAACTCACAGAGCTGAAATTTGGTACAGAGTCAGGGTTTAATGGTTACATAAAGGGAAAACTATAATAACTTGGATAATCGAAGATCTGGAGTACCTGGTGACCCTGCTTAGATAACAAAAGAGCCCAGCCAAACTATAAGAGATTGACATACCGCCTTTAAACAATATATATTTAACATGGTGGGCCGCTTCATCCGATGTCAAAAATCGGGGGCACGGTAGTGCCCCCGCCAAGTCGAGCGCGCTAGACCAATACAAACAGACATGTTGGTGCACACAAATATTTGTAGGTACTGCCCGGGGATCGAACCCGGAACCCTTGGTGTAGTAGCCGACGTTTCAACCATTACACCCAATGGGTCGTCTAATATTCCTTTCAAGTTTCTACAAAAAGAAGTAAAATCCCACCAAAAACATTCTGTAAAAAATCTAGCCAAGTCTCGATGGAGCTGCTTGATTATCTCTAAAAAGTAATGAAATCAAGACAAAGACGTGCCAAGTCTAAGGTTCCTTACTGCAATTAATTAATTATTATGGTTAATGTTGTGTGACTTGGCCGTTGAACATTCTTTATACGTTAGTGGCTTTATCAAGCCTACAATCGATGGGCTATTGAATCACCGTTTTCCAAGTGGCAAATTTGTACCGTCAATGGTAGCGGTTCTGGCGACAGATTGGTGCAATGGTGTCATGAAGCACCTAGTTTTGTATCCTTGTGTACTCTTCAACGGCCAAGTCACACAACATCAACCATAATAATTAATTAATTGCAGTAAGGAACCTTAGACTTGGCACGTCTTTGTCTTGATTTCATTACTTTTTAGAGATAATCAAGCAGCTCCATCGAGACTTGGCTAGATTTTTACAAATGTTTTTGTGGATATGTTTTACGAAAAATCATCTAATAACAAAGTAAATAAAAGAGATAAGTTATACATTATATAAGTTATATATTATATAAGTTGTATATAATAACAGCAAGAACATTGTTGCCTGCACTCAAAGTGACGCATGCGCCGAGTACTTGCGGTAAACATTGTTCGCGCATTCCGCCATTTTTTCTCACGAGCACAATGTTACTATTAAGTACTGTTGGACCTCCCCCGAGATAAAGTTATTTAGTTAAACGACCTATTTCACAACTCTAGAGTGATTATATATTTTGACAAAAGCCAAATTAATTTTCTTCTTTTCGACTATTGCTGTTAGCCGCAAAATGCTTAGCAAATCACCGAACTAAAAGCGAGCGCAGAAAGCTCTCATCCATAATATAAATAAATGTATTAATTCCGTTCCGTTTATTAAGACCCATTAAAATCTTCGCATTTTACATAATGTATAAGAGAAAAAAGAAGTGTCTAATACCTCAGAATACAGAACTGAGGTTAATACTTTGGGTATCGGTTACTAGAATATCTTCTTCGTCTAATGTGTGTATTTATGATCTTTTAAGTATGGTTATGAAGGTAAATGGTCTTCCTAGAGGAAACTTGTAACTCAAGCTTGTGGCCTTATCATTTCAATTTATACCAATTTGTTCAATTTCTTACATATAAATTATTTCAGTACGGTAACTGACATCATATGCTTGTGATGGATCGAAACTTTGTGGTGAAACGTTCTTTGGGCTAAACGATAATGGATGAAAAATCTGTGAATGAACCTATGGGAAATGGCAAACATCATTCGAGACGATCACTCGGAACCATTCATGGATCAAACTATTGAGAAGGAATCGTTTCAAACTCGATTTTTTGTTACAGGGTTTCACTAACATTGAGCCAAACTAGCCGCCTGTTGCTAGTGCATAACTTTTTTAATATTGCACATAAATGTACCAGCACAACCGAGCTGGAACTGGCTGGAATATTTCCCAAGGCTTCCATCCTGGGAGTCAGGATACATCGTATCGCATCAAACAAGCGGACATCCGTCAACGTTCTTTGTACATTACTGTCATAATAACCACATTAATTCTTAAAGCTCATTACAACTTAGCACCTTTAATTATACGTACGAGTATTTAGTTTTAGATGATATCAGGAATGGCGTTCATGTCGGAGATGTTAATTAACCACAAGTTGCAACGGATAATCCTTTAGACGAAGATGAATAAAATAAAATAAAAAATAAATTTAAAAAAAACTACCGACATTCACAAAGCGCCATCTAGCCCCATATTAAGCGAGGAGATTGTTGTTAGGGTACCAAACAACTGATACAAATACTTGTATACATTTTTATTTGTAAATACATATTTTTTATACATAGAAACACCCAGACCATTACAAATACAAACAGACATTTGTAATGAATAAACTTTTTATTTATGTTCCCTATAACATAAATAAAAAGTTGAGTAATGAAATGACCAGCGTCATGGTGTCTTCATCACAATGGTTTATGCTTTGTGGTATACCTTTTCTGTGTCTTAGATTTAAGTTTTTATGTTAAGGTAATATTATTTACTGTCACAGGATTAACATTTTTTTCTTTCTTAGAAACACCCGATGAAAAGTGTTCACCAGAAGTGCCACCGGTGCGTTGGTTACATTTAGTTGATTAATAAGGTACCTCAAAATATTGTAGAGTTGCAATTTCACTTGATTATTGGGAGTTTCGTCTTATACGTTCCGATTCGATTCCGATTAGGTTTTATATTGTAGGTGTTTGAATAATATCCAGATTCCCTGGGCCATTGAGTGCGGGTCACCAGGTTGCTTGCCCAGGAGTTGTTGATTTGAGACCCATCAGTTTTATACTGCGTCTCACATCCCTAAACTGATTTATAAACAAAAGTAGTTCCTTATCTAAGCCATAAATTCATAGAATAGCAAAAACCAAGGCCTTTGTGCCCGCTGCGGTAATAGCAGTGGGCAGACCACTTATACCTAAGCGTCACTCCAAGCATGACAAATTCGCATGCTAATTAGCCAGCATTCCCGTGAAGCTTCAACATACCTCGAAATGGTGAGCTAAGGATGGCAAATGGTGAAATAAGGATTGTGGTTTAGACAACAGAACATATTAAACTTGACTTCCACGGCACGGAGAAACACGAAAACGGTCACTCAACCGATGACTACCTAGTACTAATGATAAATACTAGATAATGGTAAACTTAGACTTTCGCGATTTTTAAACGAACGCAGTCGTTCCTGCGCCATCAAACCATATCATTTTCAATTTATTTTGTGTACTTTGAACATTTTAATAAAACAGGATTTATCTAATATTTTATTTCAATCTTACCTGATCAGTATCCTCAAGACTTTTGAGAATTATATTCAAAATACCTAAATATCTTATAAATGCAAAATTGGTGTTGCGGTTGAGACGTCGTCTGCCATAGACGTCTATCTGGTTCCGGGTACAAACATTTGTGTGCATGAACATGTCTGTTTGTCAATTTGTGCATGAAATGGTCTGGGTGTTTTCTATGTATAATATGTATGTATTTACAAAAATATATATATAGGTATGTTTATCCGTTGTTTAGTACCCATAATACAGGCTTCACGCTTAACTTGGTGCTAGATGGCGCTGTGCGAATGACATAGTGGCATTAAAGGAGACCAACAACTGATAGACAGTTATTATTATCCGTCAATGCCGTAATGCGGGTCGGGCGCATTACAGAACACAGAAGTTAGGTCTCCCATACCCGGTAATTTTACTAGCTACAGTTCCCTTATCCCGAAACACAAAGTGCATAGCACTCCTGTTTCACAGGACGATATCTGGTACTGCTGTTGTATATGAGAAACACCCATCCTACATAAAAGTAGGCATCCCTGGCAAAGAAGTGGAATGATACAAACGACCTTCAATTACGGTGGCGGACACAGGCGCGACCGGCAGCGAACAAAGGCTCTGCGCAGGCGCATCCGTGAACCATAACCGAGTGAATAGTTACTATAAGGTTTTGATCTTTTACAGGAAACTATGTTATCCTTAACCATGGATAGTTTAGGCAAAGTTTTCGACTTTATTACTGTTACATAGAGTTGAAGTATTATGGTCTCTTTTAGAACCTGGTTGAACCATCACCGCCCACTAGTTCGACACTAAGCAGATTACAATAGGTACCACTGTGTTTTCTTCTCCGGATTGATTATGTGCTGGAAAACGTCCACTGATAGCATTGTCACCCTTTCACCATATAGCATTTAGGAAAATCTCGTCCATGTATAGAAAACGCGAAGACACGAAGACGACCCCTTGTTCGAACTAAGCGTTTTGCAGATACTTTTATTACGTATAAGTATTTCAAGAGCATTATATTTATTGTTAGTCTACTTGCGCCTGCGTTTCTGGCCATATAACTACAAAATGAACAACCTGTGACAGACTGACGGAAGCACAGACAGTGAAGATCTCATCAGTGAAGAATCGGTAGATAACAACCCTCCGAACCGGCGGTAGATTTATTAAAAATAACTTCTGTTTCTAAGATTCAAAAGTGCCATTTTTTATCTTCTATAGGCAGACATTTGTCCGCCATCTCACCTGATGGTAAGTGATGATACGCCGAGGATGGATCATGCCTGCCTAGAAACAGCATATTCACTCTTGCCTTGAAGACGGCAAGGTTGTAATGATCGGGGAACACATAAGGCAAAGAGTTCCATTCCATTGCGTTGCGCATTAAGAACGAGGCACCATAGCGGGCTGTGTGGATATGTTGAATGTCGACCAAGTAGGATGGAACGCTCGCCTGCGTCTTGTATCCCGATGGTGAAAAGGGGCTGGTGGAATTAACTCGTGTAATTCCATCGCACACTCACCAATTAATTAATTAATTTACTCGTCATTTAATGACTTAATAAAGCATTTTTTAGTTTGAGTTTTGAATTTGAATTCTTTTTTCTCGTTGGGTACGAAACTAGAAAATGAAGTAATGGACGATAAGACTTATTTCATCTGGTTACCTAGTGTTTGCAGGTGTTCAATCGCTTTAAGCTGGCAGAGTCCAGTATGCAACTTATAATTTTAATAGTGCAAGTATAATTATGCAACTGCATACATACCCAGTGAATGGTGATTTCGATTCATGGAAATATTTACGACAATTACTAAACAGGTGCATACTTGCA
>PQWD01001440.1:122468-147024 GCA_019425675.1 Leucinodes orbonalis | reverse complement strand
ATATTTGTGTGTATTATATAGATCGATGTCTATATATAAGATGAACTGATCACAAGGTTAAAGTTGAGGTTAAAGATGGATTTCAACTGCTAGGCATCCGCCACGTGGAATTCATTAGGGCAGCCCTTTCAGCAGTAGACATTTTAAGCTGTAATGATGATGATGTACGCACAGTATGAACCTATATAAGAAACCCCCTTGCTAAAATTTTGCGCTAAGTGGCACTAGTGGCCAAGTAAACCCTATGAGTAAGCCAGTGGAAATTATTTCTTGTCATGTCATGTCATCGATCCTAGAAAAACATAAGTAAGGGAAGTGCAGCTTATTGGATAATTGGTGGGTTAATAAGATATTTTTTTTTTTTCACAGATATATAAGCACTCTTGTGTTGCAAATGATCATCAGGTAAACCGACCCACAGTAATAATGTTTTTATACTATTTCGTCATCTAGTAAGATATAATACTACCATATTTTAAATCCAAAATCTGTAGGTCACTTAGTTCCGACATTAAGCAAAAGTAAAGTTTCGCATTTTCGACAGATAGACACTCACTCACTCACTCATGATCATCAAAATAGAACTACACTCGCGTGCAAGTAAATCGACTCAAGCCTCAAGTACGCATAACAAGTGATATAACTAAAAAATGCCTTATTATACCTCTATATAATGTTTTACATAATTAAAGCCTAGTAATTGAGCTTTAAAATGGTGTAAGTTGCATGAAAATCGATTCAGTAGTTTAGTAAAAAAGGTTAATGCTAATGATAATGTAAAAAATGTTGAAAATTCATACAATTTCACAGTATGGGGTTATTTGTGTTTAAATGAAAAAAATGTGCGTAAGATAAAAAAATTATTCGTGTCAATATTTGGTATTCCCTCCTCTAGCTCTGATCACTGCTCTCATGCGATTCTTCATCGACCTTATCAACTTTTTAATGGATGATTGTGGTATTCGACCCCACTCTTCTACCAACGCAGTCTTGAGCTCATTGATGTTTGTCGGAGCTGGATTCCTCGCTCTAACTTTCCTTTTGAGCTCGTCCCATATGTGCTCAATGGGATTTAAATCGGGGCTGAGCGCTGGCCAATGCATAGTGTGAATTCCAACTTCGTTCAGGAAATCACGTGTGGCCCGAGCAGTGTGACATCGGGCATTGTCATGCATCAAGATGAAATTTTCCCTATAACATCTTGATGCATAAAGCCTTATAGATTCATAGCTTGATAAGGGACAACTTGATCCAGTAGAACATTTTCAATGTAACGATCACTGGTCAGACCTCCTCCCCGGCCTCCCCCAGGAACGAAAACAAGGTCCGTTTTGCCTTCTAAGGAAATTCCAGCCCACATCATGCAAGATCCGCCACCATATGCAACGGTTTCCACAAAGCAGCACTGTGAAAACCGTTCACCGGGACGACGGTATACCCGACCTCTCCTGTCGCTGCCATGGAGACACATCCTCGTCTCATCTGTGAACAGGACTGACTGCCATTGCTCTATGCTCCAATCCAAATGTTCTCGAGCAAAGTGAAGGCGTGCTTGACGATGAGCTGTGGTCAACTTCGGGCCTGTAGCGGGTCTTTTCGGAGTAAGGTTAGCTTCTTTCAACCTTCTTCTAACTGTCCACTGACTGACAGTCACCCCGCGAACTTGACGTAGCTCCTGCTGCACATCTACGCCGGTAAGGTGTCGATTTCGGAGAGAGGTCGAGACCAAAAACCGGTCGTCACGCTCCGAGGTGCACCGGCGTCGGCTGGTATTAGGCCTCCGAGTGAAGGCACCAGTCTCTTGAAACCTTCTGTATACTCTCGAGACAGCGGACTGACTCATATTCAAACGACGAGCGACTTCTCGCTGGTTCAACCCTTCTTGCAACAGGGTATGACTTGAGCGGCTTCTTCAGGTGTTGTATCCATAATTTTCTTCAAATGACGGCTTTAATTTGCAGAGATGTGTTCAGGTCAACGTCTAATGAGCGACTGATAAGAAAAAAACGATTACAGGGGGTTTTATAGGGGGTTGTGTCGCGCAAGTTGTGAATAGATCGCAGAGCAGTTTACGGGAGGTTGCGTTCAGTTGCATTCTAAGTACAAGTGTTTATTTAAATTACTGATATTATGCTACCATTTGAAAGCCTAGTTACTAGGATTTAATTATGTAAAACATTATATAGAGGTAAAATAAGTCATTTTTGAGTTATATCACTTTTTATGCGCACTTGAGGCTTGAGTCGATTTACTTGCACGCGAGAGTAGTACTTCCCAAGAACTCAGAGAGCTAAATAATAAAGTAATCGCAGTAAGGAAACTTAGATTTGGCACGTCTTTGTCTTGATTTCATTACTTTTAAGAGATAATCAAGTAGCTCCATCGAGACTTGGCTAGATTTTTTACAAAATGTTTTTGGTGGGATAAGTAGGTTATACAAATGTTTTTTTTTATAATATACCTATGAATATGATTATATAGATATCTGCAACATGTTAATGGTAACATCTTGCTAAAGATATCCTTGCGTGTAGTATGAACTTTGAATATAGAAATCTGAAGACAAAAATGGTAATTACATTAACTATCCAAAAAAAAATGCACGCATCTACATTTACTTGTTTGAAATATTTATAAAAAATTGTGAGTCTTGTTTTCCATCTCAATTCAATGAAGCGATATGAATATTATTCCTCGTATCATAACAAAACTGTATATTGACTGAGGTGTCAAAAACAAGGTGATCTACAAACGCAGACATTTCGCACAATGAACTCTACATTGAACTCAGACCTAGTGAATGTATTTGTGTAAGTGTGTTTATTATGGTTCACCCGATAGACATCACCTGTCAAAAGTAGCAAGTACACACAAAGGGACCTTTTTTATAAGTAGATTAAATAGCAAAATCAGTTTATATTAGGATTGTTAGGTACGTGTCCATTCTAATAATGTTTTGGAAATGTTCGTTGAGACCTACTCTTGGGGATTAGACATAAAATTGACGTGGCATAATTAGGCCTACTATTAGGGATAAAATTGACCTGGCATAATCATATATAGTCTATGTTATATGGGTCACTTGTCATCACAACATTTCTGTTGATAAGCGGGCAAATATCACCAGCTTTAGACTGTCTATTTTTCCCGTAACCTCATACTTGTGGTGATTGTATGTGGTGGTCTGATTAAATGCTCAAAAAAAGACGCAGACTACGTCCAAAGTTGCCGGCGATAACTTTACTTGACGGCCTTATCTGTACAAAAGGCAACAGATGGTAAATGCTTATAACTTAGGCTGGTATATTTTTTAACTAAAGCCATCTAGACTACTCCCGCCTCACTCTACTGTGTCTCACAGATGTAATTGTATTAACAATTTTTTTTCCACCTGTAATATTATTTGCACAGACTATTTAGATTAGATTTGATATAGACAAATTCTGTTTCTATGAACTATTAAGTATGGTGGCATAAATGAGTGTAATAAAATGACGCAGTTTATTATTTTCTGGTAAAGCTACTGGAAAAGAGAAGGAATCAACAAAATGCGTTTTTATTGCTCTTTGTTATAAATAATTGATTTTAATTCCTTATTTATCATTCATCATTATTAGCTATATGGCCCCATCGAAAGGCAAGAGCGCTCTTCTTCTTCTTGTTTCTTGAGATTGGTTCTTCGCGGGGTTTCAACTTGCACTCTCCGGATCGGAGGGCAACAGTCCACACCAATCACCCACCGACGTCCTAATTTATGGTTGAAATAAAATACCTACACAATTTAGGTAACATTGTGCTATTATTTAATTTTTAAAATATGCCTTCTAGAACAAGGCATTAACAAATACAACTAAATTTAGAATTACCTTATCATAAAGCAATACCAATGTATTCTGATAATGTAGACATTTAAGTCTACGATAAAAGCTCTAAATAATATTAAGGCTTTGTAAATATATATTTTTTAAACTGAATGGTTTGCGTAAAAAACCGGCAAAATATGTATAACTGCATAAATATAGGATTGATTAAAATATCAAGCTCACGCCTTGGTCCCAACTGAGGTAGGCAGAGATAATAGAGCGTCACTTTGCGAGGAGGAATATATAATATGATGTACCTACATTATAATGAAATAAATCGTTGAAATAATATTTTATCTATATCTAGTCAGTAGTTTTTATACGTTATAAATAGTGAACCACTAGTATTCAGTAATAAATCTTTAGTAGGTGCCTAAGTAAATAATAATAATTTTATTTTATATCACTTGCTGCCACGGAACCGTTTATGAGCTAGTCCGACTCGCACTTGGCCACTTTTGGTGCGCAAGGCCCAAATGGTTTTTTTAAGTGTAGCATTTAATCAATACTCTCCCCTTCCTGGTCTTACGAATGCTAATGGACGGCGGTGTCATTTACCGTGAACCGTGATCTCGTTTACCTCTGTTTGATAAAAAATAATGGTTATTTACTTAGTATTTTTTAAGTTAGTGAGAGACATGCTTTGGCACGAATGGGCTGGCTCAAATGGAGTGGTATCGCGGATTCACGAAACAATTGGCCAAGTTCGAGTTGGAGTCGCCCCTGGACGGTTCTAGATATCGTTCAAACCAAATTTCGTTGTTAGATATCGTAGTAATCTACATCATAATATATGTTTGATTGTATCAATCCATATTGTAGAAGTTTAGAAGTTCAGTGTTTTTTATAAATTAAATCATTGGCGCTAAAGGCAAACAATTTAATTTATAACAACCTTTATTTTTGAGTTTCAGTTTAATGTATGGAGAATCAAATTTTTTTTTAAGTTTCTTGTCAAACTCTTATAGCAGTTCACAGAACACATAATATCGTTACAAAGTTTGAACTGTGTAGTGCTAAAAGTTTCGGTGAAAAAAGGGTGTGTCATATGGACGGACTGACAGACAGACATGACGAATCTGTAAGAATTCGGTTTTTTGCCATTTGGCTACGGAACCCTACAAACGGCGATAATATCGCTTCTCGTTACGTTTCCCGAGTAAATATTATAGTAGCTCATAATCCGCCCATCCCTTACGTGTCCCTTGATTTATATTATCTATCC
Organism: Leucinodes orbonalis; assembly: GCA_019425675.1. Classification (NCBI taxonomy): domain Eukaryota; kingdom Metazoa; phylum Arthropoda; class Insecta; order Lepidoptera; family Crambidae; genus Leucinodes; species Leucinodes orbonalis. The sequence continues at coordinate 141,936 of PQWD01001440.1, read as the reverse complement.
GTTTCTACAGGTCGGCAATGCATACGTTGCTTCTTCGGAGTTGCAAGTGTTACTAATTCAGGGGAACCATGGATAACACCAATGTCGGTTGTTGTGCTGCCGTCCACCAGCTAAAACTTCGTTAACTTTTTCGATATAAAACTGTAAACCCTACTTCGGATAAGGCATCTCTTATATTGCTATTTATCACCATGAAGATATATATGCTTGTAAAACTTCACTGATTGTGTTTTTTTTATGTTACGAATTGAAAAGGATGGTCGGGACGGAGAGGGATGGTAAGTGATAGACCTGACCATAACAGAGCGGCATTGAAGGACACCAACAAGGTTATTAATAATACTCCAACAATGCCACACTACGCCCGACACCCGAAACAACATATATTAGGTTTCTAATACCTGATAATTTCACTAGCTACAGTGCCCTGATCCCGAAACACAAAAGTGCATAATGCTCTTATTTCACGGGACGATATCTGGCACTTCGGTAGTACCTACCTAGACAACTCAGTATCGAGTCTACCACCAAGTGTGTGTGTAGAATCGTGCACAATTTAAATTCCTTATCAGCCGAACTAGCAACAACAACGCTGTTAATTGTGCTCGTCAATTAACAGCGAATTAGCTAGTGGACGGCATTAGTTAGCAGGTTAATCTGTAAAAAGTCTAGCGAGTGAAGTACACAAGAGTGTCCCTTCTTCGTACCTATAAATTGTGTATATCTGTCGTATATTATAAGTAATATAATAATTGTGAAATTAAAAATGCGTTTTATAAATCTTTATCATCACCATCGCTCATTATACGTCCGCACCGAGGGCATTAGCCTACCCGTATAGGGTGATTAGGCCTCAGGCGATCACGCGGGCCCAGGGCGGATTGGCCGACTTCACGCACAACCTTTGAATAAATCTTTATAACTGGAAATATTTAAATACCTTCTAGAATTCACGTAATTTCTTTTTATTTGCTTTGTACTGTAAGCATGACGATAGCGATCATAATGCTAAGCCGTCTAGATACATTTATAAGTAAGTGTTTACTACGTTTCTTTATTGCGTAGGTATTTTACCATTACGGAGTTTTCCGTTGACGTCATATAATAATGAGTAGGTAAGATGAGGTGCATAACCTAAGGTGATCCGAGTGTTCTTTTTATTTTGAGAAAAGCATTGTTATTAAACATTTTCTGTATCGTCATATATATATTTGTAACATAACGCTAAATTTTGTTTAAATATTTAAATTGTATAAATTATAAAATGGAAATAACTGTTATTAGGCGTTTACTTAATAAATAATTTTTGCTCAATTATTCAGAGTTTTAGGTCTAATGTATGAACATTATACTTACTCGAGCCCGATGATATTGGTTTCTTGATAGTAAGTTTCAATTACATAGTAGGTACTACTATAGTTCGATTCGATTCATTTTGTCGAGGAATTGGTCTTGGTTGTGTCGTTTGTGGTGTGGAGCGATTATGGTTGAAATGCTCGTTTTGAGTGGGTACTAACATTATTTTGCGTGCATAATCATGATGAGGTATCTTTTAATGATCTGGGTATTTGACGACATAATCTATAGTGCCAAAGCCATTATATAATTTGGTGCAACATAAAAAAATCATGTATGATTTAAAAAATATGCATGGTTATCCGCTGTGCTGTTTGTGTAGTCTAGCACTTTTAACCTGTGAAATCAGACACAACACAATTTACACAACTGAATTTCTATTGTTACCGCCCCGCTATTGGCGACGGCAGTCCCTACAGTGCACAGTAAGACAGCTACTTTTGGGCTAGCTCTTGTCTGTGTTACAAAAAGTGTAATGGTTGAGAAGTTGTCTACTATACCATGGATTCATCATGGATCCTCATGCATTACCTACTCATATTTGTGTGTTTGATCATGTTTGAATGTATTAGTTTTATAACAGGTCCTATGATACTAATTCAAGGAATGTTTCTATTATTTCGCTAACTATTTGTTATGGCAAGAATTAATTTTGTTTTAACTCACGACTAACAATAATAAAAAATACTTGAGACGCTGTAACTATTAAGTTTAAAAAGTGAACATATAAATGTTCTCATAGCAGTCTTTATTTTTAAGCGTCAATCTTGTTTTAGGCAGAAAGAAAATCTCCGTTTGTGATAAGTTACAAACCAACACGTCGTGTTATAAAACTATGTACTTAGGTTTTTTTTGATATTGGGGATTAATAGTTACGCGAAATTCGTTCGCACGAACGTGAGAGTCAACCCCATTCAATAATAATATTATTTAAGCACGCGTTTCGCCCGGACGTATTTTGATCGTGTGTGTATCGGCCTGTTAAAAAATTGATTTCGCTTAGTGTTTGGACTAGAACTAAAAACTCGGCACTTGTGTTTTGAATTATATATTTATAAATTATATTAATAAAAAGAACTAAAATAAAATATTTCACAATAAAGAAATACATTCCTTTGGCCTGAATATTGGTCTTCTATTATTTCCTTTACTTCTTAAATAGTGTTCAAAGAGTTTGGACACTAAGACTATAATTATGAATTTGTAATAATATCTGTATTTAAAAGAAATTAACAATAACCATATTAATATACTTCAATCATAACAAGAGTAAATATGTTGTAAGGTTAAGAAATAAAGGATTCATTACAAAAATTAGAAATAATATTAAATAGATAGAATAGTTTGCCGTTTCGCTACCGTTGCGGTGATGCGAATATTTAGGTTCTGATCTACAGTAAGTAACAAAAGTGCCAAGCCACACTTATTAACTGATATGTAATTCGTCATTCGTCAGTCTCTTTCCCTAACTGTTTTCAAAAGTCGCGTATAAGAATTTTACCTTTCAATTTAACATATTTTTTTTTAATATTTTTATTTATGAATGTATCTTATTAATATGTATGTTATATTCCTTATACCTTAATTTATTAATATAAGCTTATCTATTTGTTTTCATATCAATAATATAAATGTATTAGATATTTTATGTGTAGAGTAATATATATATATTTATATATGTATTTTATATTTAAATATATTTTTATGTTTATTTATATGTGTGTATATGTTAATGTTGAAATATAATTATGTATTTATAAGTTGAATTAAGCTTTTTTACTTTGCACTGTCTTGCCCTTTCATTTTGTTAATTTTCTGTTTGTAAGGTTGTCTGGAAGAGATCGCTCCAAGCGATAAGGCCGCCTGAATTGCATTATTTTCCTTCATTTGTTGTTAAATATGTATCTTTTTTGGTGTGCAATAAAGAATCATATCTATCTATCTATGTAGAATTTGTGGAAGTAAGGGTCCGTAGAGTTAGGCCGTGTAGATTTAGAAGCTTGGCTCTACATAAGATCCGATTTTTTTGTCTTATATGGTCGTCTTAGCAACATTTTACATGAAATGTTTGGTGGGGTTTTATTTATTAAACATTTTTGCTGATACTACTTTGCAAAAATTTTGCTTGTTAAATTTGGATTTCCTGTCGTATTAGTATTCTTCGTCTTTAGTTACGGTGTTTAACATGGAGTGGAGGCTGAGGGAGTATCTAAATCTTCATAATTGGCATTACGTTTAACTTGAAAGCTCCCTTAGACCACAACTTAAGAAGCTTATGTTACTCTGTATAACATGAATGTAAAATTTATAGATATTTTTTATCATGTGTGGCACTGCTTAGTTATTTTTGTTGACTACGTAAAATAGTTTCTGATCCAAGTGATCCCTATTGTTTAAAAGGTTTCTTTAATAAAAAACCAAATGATTTCATATATTCATGTAGACAATCACATTAATTAAATGATGCCATTACTCAATGTTGTAGAGTAACTACCAACGTGTTATCAGTAAATATTTAACCTCGTTATGCGATACTTAGTACATTGGAATAAAACAAATCATTAGGTTAATAACTTGTAATTAAATAATGTATTTATAATTGCTCTAAATTCTGATGAAATTTAATTAAGCGTCCATCCAGTCATGTTGTCCGCGTGACGTTTAAGAGACCGGTTGTAATTCGCAGCCACTTTACCTGAGGACAAGAAAATTTAATATTAAGTAGGAATTTATTCAAGTTAATGTGAAAAATATAAATAGCTAATTTTATCAAATTTTTGCCTTTTGAAACTACTAAAGAATAAGTCACTCTTAAAATTTAGTGTTAGATATACATTTTGGATATTTCGAAAAGATATCAGTTCTGGGTCGGCTAAAACCACTTTTGAGCTGTGAGTACGGTTCCCTTATAAGTGTGTGGTATTGGTTTCCCGGAAAAGCCACATACTTTTTCGATGGGTGTTGAACCATCTAGGCAAGGGATTTTTTTACAGGAAGGTAGAATTTCTTTTAAACAATCATTTAGTTGTATTATGCATAATTGAATAAGGAACACATATTATGTGTATTTGTAAGTATATCGGCTAAACGTTCTTTTGGCGAAACGTTCTTTCGTCAAAACGTTTTATCGGCGAAAGATTTTATCATTAACCCAACGGTCGACGAAAGGTGATTTCAGTGTAGATATCTATCGACGAAGTGACTTTCGGTATACCATATTACGTTCTTTTCTTTCGGAACGACTTTCGCTGTTGGTCGCGAATGGCCTGCGGAGCTTCATCGTGCATGACGATTCACCACGTGATTCGGAATCGAGACCCACGGCTTTCAAGTTGCGGTCTAAGCTCGACGATCATGATGATGAGCCATGTGGTGTAATCGGTTGAGTGAGACGTCGGCTTTTACACCGAGGGGTTTCGGGTTTAATACACACATTTGAGTGCAAGAACGTGTCTGTTTGTACTGTTGTGAGTTTTTTCTATGTATAATATGCATTTATTTACAAAAAAATGTATTTAAGTATGTTCATCCGCTGTTTAGTAGGTACCTATATTACAGGCTAAATGCTGAGTTTGGGACTAGATGTTGCTGTGTGAATATCAGTGAATATTTATTTATTATTATTAACAGACCACTAGATCACGGTGCACCCTTTTATTTATTTATAAAATAATTGTACCTAAGACAACTGCCGCCCAAAGGGCTAATATTATTGTTTATTCTATCATTTGGTAGGTACCGGAGCAGATTTGATTTACAATCTCTTTATTTATGTATGCTTAATTTAGGAACTATACGATACGTGTACTATTTTTTATCAAAGATTAAAAACTTCAAGGTTTTTCGTGGTCATCAAACAAAATTTATATTCGAATGCACGAATTATTGGAAATAATTTGTTCCTACTAGATACATTATTAAACTCAATGCATACATTTTCACTTTTCATGCCTCGAATACAAATATTACTTACCTATTGCAAAAGTATGATATGAAAATACATAGATAATTATTATCAAGATATTTCATTTTATGCTTAGTATCTAACAATAATGCAATATAACATTATGCAATTGATAACAGGTATTCCATATTAAACCCACGTTTGCAAAATTAGATTGATTTGAATGGAGTAGATATCGCCCGGTAGGTATAGTTTTATTGCACGGGTACCGTACAGTAAATTTAGAAATTCTAATTATAATCGAACAATAAATAAACTAGAATATCAAATTATTACCATTGTTTAACTATTTAAACACCAAGGTACACATATATACTAAATGTCCAAGGAAGTGCATAACTTAATTTAAACATAAAATTTAGTACCTAATTTAAATTGTTTGAAGTAATTACTTGTTCATGATCAGCCTATAACGGCCCACTGCAGGGCACAGGCCTTACCGCACTGCAAAGCTATGGAAAGATTGGGCCGCAACCCACTACGCGGGCCCAATGCTGATTTATTGGTGTTAGCGACTACCATCCTAAGATTGTAGTCGAGACCGAAGACTTATCGTGCTCTCCAAAGCACGGAATCATATTACGTACTTTTAAGATTATCAGGTGTTTCAGCCTGCAATTACCTTATCGTAAATAGTGACTTTTCCCCACGGGATTCAAACCAACGACCTCCGGGCTACTCAGTGGAACACTGTGTTCACTAGGCCACGGAGACAGTTAATTACTTGATAAATTCCATAAAAACATAGTTTCGTTAAAACTATTAAAGCACTAACCTGGTTTATCGTAGCGCTTGCTAAGAGATTATTTGTAACCACACATTTCACAGGGTTCTTCACCTCTTGCCATTGCACTTTGTGTTATATTGCAAAGAGGATAAAGAAGACGACGATGAAATTGAAGAGGCGATGCTTGAGACACTGCTAGATTTTGAAGATATTTTCGTTTTGAAACTATGACGCGTTTCACCAATGAATCGGCCAAGAGCCTGCATCAACGAGGAATGCTTTCTCTCGAATGGGTTGGTATACATTTTAAGGTATATGCGATACGTGTTTCCGCGACGAATATTGAATTGCTTCTGACGTCTAGCTTCGGCCGCCTGCCTCCCCTCTGCTTGCCTTATACATACGGTATGAAGCAAACAGCGTGCGCGCAACTGAGGACTCAGGGTCAGTAATTTATTGAAGATCGGCGTCAGACTATAGCAATCGAGTCATTAAAACATATATTATGACGTCGATAGAGCTGACGCTCTAAATATGACTTATAAATAAATAAAGCGTCATGATAAATATAATATACAATTTAAAAGAAGTCCCAAATGGTTGTTATTGTTTTAAGTGAGTATCGTGTGATTTTTGAAGAAACGATTGCATTACATTCAAGAAGTGCAAATGACATTAAAAGTAAGTTATATAAATTATTTAATAAAAACACATGAACTCTTAAATTTTTTCATTACCTATGATACCTATATTCATATATGATTTGTATCAAAAACAAAAATGCTTTATTCAGTTTGGGTCCATACATAACACTTATGAATGTCAATGAAGCTACCACACTGGTTCGGACAGTAGTTTTCTAAATATACACTACGCTGCGAAAGAGTTCTCGATTAGATCTTATGCAATAATAATACCTAGTTTAAAAGATGCATTGTTTTATATCCGATAATTCCATGCATTAGTTCTAATTACTGTTGTAAATATGATGGTTGCTGCAATGATGAGGACAGTTAATGATCTTCTAACCGTATGATTTATTCGTAGTTGAAATAAATCTGCCCTAAGTATTAAAATGACTCAATATTAAATCAGGCATCAAAATTTTATCGATAACTGATTACTAACCATTAGCGAGCACTACAGATTGGTGGGTGTTAACGAATACCGACCTAAGATAATAATTGACCCTCGAAGCACACAGAAAAAAAATTTTACAAATAAACCTTTTTTCTCTCCGTAGCCCACCAGATCAGAAAAGTTCAAGTGGCACTGTGCCGGTCACGTATGTCGTTAAACCGAATGTTTATTAAATTCTGAATTTCTGCCGTTCTCGTCACTCCGACTTTTCCCGACGATCTTGATGAAGCATTTTTCGCTCGATTGCTTGGAGGCATGAATATGAATGGAGCAAATCAGGCCGTAAGTTGTTGTCCAAATAAGTAGAAAGTTGTTGGTGGCGTTCGTATGTCATTTAGTTCCTTAACGTTTTTAACTCTATCTAATCTTTAACAAGCCCAAATGTGTTGCCGAACTCTACAAGTTGGCATCATTCAGGCATGTTCACAAGCACCTCCTCGGTAAGGTCAACTCTGATCGAGATCTGTGAACATGGAACTTCAAGGTTAATAAATTTTTGAATTCCTTAAATGATAAGGGAGTATTTCCAATGACACGTCGTATGCGTTACTTGCATTATTACATTAAATAATTTAAGAGTAACTAAAATAGTTCATTGAACCTACATTTCTTTTCCATAGAATATATCTACGGGGCTTACCACATCGTAAAATTAAATTTCGCGAGTGAATACCCGGTTGATGATAGTTTATTTATGAGTCACTACACAGTATATAACAAAATCGTATTCTATAAAAAGCACGTGTCAAGAAAGCAAATGAACATGCCAAAATGGTCTCGAGTAACTTTAGCATTAGCACCGATACCTATTGGTTAAGTATGAACATTAGCCCAGTGTAATCCACTCACACACACTAAAGCGTATTTTTTGAAAGCTGGGTAAATCAGCTCCTTTATGTAAATTTTCCATTATAAGATTACACGTTCTATTCTATTCTACGTATCGATCTGACTGATACAAGTTAAGTTGTTGCTATTTGACATAATATAAGTACAATAAAAGAAGATTTTGCCTAAAAATATAAAGCTCGAATACATATCAAACGTGAGAACAACAATGATCAAAAGGCACAGGTTTCCTAAGAAGCAAAAATAATATTATACACAATTCAAGACCCACTTAAGTGCCTATTGAAAAGTGTACATAATATTTTCTATACCTAGATGGTTGAAATATATTTTTCTTGCTACTATTAAAAATATATTATTGCTTTCTCCAATATTCGTATGTAACCTTCATTGGAAATTGGAAGTTGTGTAGTTATTCTGTCGAGATCTTATAAACCAATGAGAGACAGCGAAGTGGATATTTTCCTTCTGGTCTAGCTAACATAATAATAATAAAATCAATCCGCTTACATTTTTCTGCTTCTAAAACAGTCTGTTTCTAAATTATTAAGAAATTTTCAAATATTCCAATAGGCTGATGTTTGTAATTTCATTTGCAGTAAGCACGTACCGTTCTTAGTAGTCAATAACAGTTCAAACCAGTGGTCGAAAAAAATTTGACGTTCACAAGTGTTCTTTATGGACCTAAATTGAAGAAATATTTTTTTTATTTTGATTATTAACTATTATTTAAATTGTTTTATATCCTTGTAGGGATACAATTGCTTTGGGACACACATTGAAATCACCTGCTCGATAGTATATTAGTAGTCACGTCCCCAACTTTCAAGTTTAAGTCACCTGTTTATTGAAGTGGCTGCAGTAGCACACTGGTGCCACTTCAGTGTGCTACACACCAGCATAATTTCAAGAATTTGAAAATACATTCGTACGCGGCGGTATGAACTGATAACTGACATGATACCTCACACATCTTTAATGATTCAGCAAAACATTGCAGTTTGGCTGGCTAATTATAATGCATCCGCACTATAGTCCTGACATTGCCATTTGTTTCAGTTACATTATTTCTAAATGAACGAACTACCTACTGACGTTATAGTTTTTAATATTCATCATTAGCCCATACAATTAATTGCATTTAAAAATAACTGAAACTCTAATTCTTTACTAGATAAACCGTGAATGTTCTAAAGAATAAATTTCAGGTTAATACGTTTATCGTTTGTCACTGGTTTGCGAGAGAAGTCCTCTATTGTCTCCCTATATAATTAAAAAACTTTGGAACAACTTTCAAAGTTTGTGTCAATAAATGTTATACGCTAACAATGTAGCTAATTCGTTCTTAATTTTCAATACCTTTAAACTTATTTAACCTTTAATTTGTTTATATCAAAAAATATAAACATATCACTTATCATTATAACTACATGTAAAATTTTAAAGAAACGTATAAGTGAATACTGTTATTTAAGCTTACTAGGTACTTATTAGATGTGTAACACCTAGACAATGGAAAATCACACAAAGGAAGTGCATAAGTATCTCACCCTGGCATTATATTCAAAAGTCCGAGTTACAAAGCTTCATTATATTTAGATTGTTTTCAATGCAGTCTCTGACTACGCTCATACAAATGCCTAAGAAGTCACCTAACTAACTACGAGTACGTATACTATACTAAACGCGTGACTAAAGCGAGAGCATTTATAATCGTCATAAAAATTCAAAACTGAAATGAATATAAACAGAGTTTAGGTACCTACTAGTGTGATAGTACAACGGAGATCAGATTGAAAGGGATTTAAGAAGTATTATTTCTCTTAAATTGCTGAATTGATCGTGGAAATTATATGGAGGATTTTCTTAGGCCTTATGCCCGTCCATCACACAGACGCTTGGCTCCAATTTCACGTTTGAGCATTGTCATAATGCGTTTTCGCATGGCATCCGCATACAGATTTGCACACACGGAGTACTTAGAAATAAAAGCCGTCCGCGTATTGCCTTGGCCTGCACAATCGCCAAATTCAGCCTGTCCCATGCATTCGATGTTGTCCCATGCTTGCTGCTTTAAAAACGAATTTTGGATGAAGTGACAACAACCCAAAACTAGGGATTAACGCTTACTTTTAAAACAATATTGCTGTATTGATACGTAGGCATTTTGGACTACAAAAGGCGAAGTAATATTATTTCAATACTGTTTTAGGCGTCGTGGCTCATTGGTGAAGACTGTTGCCTTCAATCTGGAAGGTGAAGGTTTGAATCCCGCCACGCACGTCTTTTCAAATTTTCGAAATTATATGTATGTTAATCCGATGCTCTCACGGTAAAGAAGAAAAAATAGAACATGACCTGGCCGATGAACTCGCAGAGCGCTGCGTGAACAGTACCGGCTAAGACAGCGCGGACCTGTAGGAGTTCTGTCAAAGAGCCCTTGATTTCAAACTACGCTATAAAGCTGTCCTTATTTTTACGATTGCAGTGAAGCAACAGAGTTGAGATATTTTACCAAGTCAAGCCGAAGCTATATAATCTAAGATATCCACGCTTTAGGCGTGCAAGATAATTACGCTCCTTTTTAATTTTTATTGCTGCCAAACATGTAATCTACTTGTAGCGCGGGACCCTCAAGGTCTAGGATTGAGGGTCATTTGCTAATCTTGCTATAAGGCTCATCGGGTACTGAGCGTGAGCAACTTACTCAGGCGATACACCGCGGTATAGATTTGCATGTGTAAATAACAACTATTTGTGTATAAACTACTAGCATTTTACAATCAGTCCTGGATTAACCCTTAAGCAAATTAAGCACTAGCTTAGGGCCCCACGTCCAGGGGGGCCCGCGACGAAGCACAAAAAAAATGAACAGAAGGTTTACTGGGAAATCATCATCAGTGAACGCCCGAAAAAGCCGCAAGGCGCATTTTTTTTTGTAAATAATTAAATATAGGTACTTTAGTTTTTGTTTTTCTGGCACCTACTCCACTTCCAAGGTACGTTTAATATATTTTCATCTTATTTTACAAAAATACTAATGTTTTTCAATAGTAACTTATGCGCGCACTGCGATTATGTTCGGTGAAAAATAATTTCATGCAAAATCGACTTGCGTTTTTTTTCGCAGTGCGCGGATTCGAGTATGTTACTCTTGTTTTTTTTAATCGTGTAGGTTTTTTTAAAGAAAAATTCTTGTTCTTTTTCTTAGCGAGTGGACTGACCTCACACAAGTCCCTGTTTCAGAGTTTTGAAACCGCTTCACGGCCTTTGACGCGGTTTTTGATTAACGACAATTCGAAGGCGGCCGGGACCGACGGCTAAACGTGCTCTCCGAAGCACGGAATCGTCTTTCTTTTAGGAGAAACAGGTGATATAGCCTGCAATGTCCTAACCTAACTGACAAAACTAAAACTCACAAAGTGAAAAATCATTACCTATGTTGTCAACTACTGCGCTATGCTACTAATTCCTGTTGACATACTGGTGGGGGGCCCCACAAGTGTGGATTGCTTAGGGCCTCGAGTAGTCTTAATCCGGTACTGTTTACAATAAACCAGATGTGGTCCGTGAAGGAAGAGTCTCGTTTCCCCGCTGCGGCCGTGACTTCCTAAGCCGATGATAAAAGTATATATTGTTAGGCTGGGCTAAGGCCCTAGCGACCTAGCGTTCCAGTGAGGGACAACTAGGGAGTTGCGTTCTTCTGTCTTCTTCTATTATATATGTAGCGTTGCCTTACAAGTCTTACAACCAACGCTGGCCTATATTTTAGACGTACGAATACATTAACTTTTGCAAGCCGTGTTAAGAAATATAATATTTTAAACAACAACGCTTTGTTGTAACTATTCGTATTCGTAGAACAATATTGTTTAATAAACAAAAAAAATATATAGAATAGAATATGAATAGCTTTTAAAACTTCTGCTTATTAAACGAGGACAATTCCTGTATCTTAGTCGGCAGTGATTGTGACCTAAGCACAAATAATGTACCCATTTTTATTACGATCTAAAAAAGAATAATAATCCTATACACGTGACATAGCACTAATGTTCAGACATCTTGTAAACACATATCTTGAGAAAGATATTTCAAAACCTGTTAAGTGCACATGGTTGCATATACGTTTCCAGACCAGTTTGAACGCAAGCGACTATTAGGCAAGTAGGAGGAAATGGGCCAGATTGCAGCGGTTTTGTTTACTTAAATTTTACTAGTTAGTAGGTGCCCACTTTTATTTAAATAAGATACTTATAAAAAAATATATGTATTTTCTTATCTTAACAACAAAAACCTTCGGAATGGAATTGGCACTACATCAAAACGACTCTTCCAAAGATTTAGGGACAATTTGGTGTTGCGGTTGAGAGGTCGGCTGCAACACCATGGGTTCCGGGTTCAATCCCCGGGCAGTACAAACATTTGTGTGCATGAACATGTCTGTTTGTAATGGTCTGGGTGTTTTCTATGTATAATATGTATGTATTTACAAAAAAAATGTATATAAGTATGTTTATCCGTTGTTTAGTACCCATACTACAGGCTTCACGCTTAACTTGGAGCTAGATGGCGCTGTGTGAATGTCAGTGGATATTTATAAAAAAAAAATGCTGATTTTGCATGTTGAAAATAGAATGATTTTATGGGACGCTTCCAAATGAAGGTATAGCATTGGAAGTATAAATAGGAAACGGTAGACGTAAGAATACAATAAAAAGGTAGTATATGAACGAAAAATTTTGATGATCGACGGCAAGGAAAAGTTTTTTAAAGAACGTCATCCAATACTTATATAGAAACCTTGATAAAGTCTAACTGGTTATGTAAGTTCTATCAAGACTATCAGGAGGTAAGAAAACTAAAAAAAGTAAACCAACCTAATTTTTTTTCGACGGTGAAGGGAACTTTATGACAGGCACTCAAGAGCAGAATTGCTTATTTCGCTAGACTTGAAGAAAAATAAAACCTTCCATAGATATAGACAAAAATAGAGTTGCTGAAAAAACATTCCTTTCGTTATTTCACCATTTTTATCTGGGGGCACGACAGTGCCCCCGCCAAGTCGAGCGCGAAGCAAACACTGCCGTACCATCCTTTACAGGATCCATTTGGCCCCAATTTGAGAACCTTTGGATAATACCAGAGCGCTGAAATTTTCGTCATCTAGTAAGATATAATATAATACTTAAAATCCAAAGTTTCAAGTCTGTAGATCATTTAGTTACGACGTTAAGCGTAAGCAAAGTTTCGCTTTTTCGACAGATAGACACTCACTCATGATCATTAAAATAGAATTAGTACTTCCTATTAACTCAGAGAGCTGAAATTCGGTACAGAGTTAGGGTTTAATGACTACATAAAGGGAAAACTATAAAAACTTGGATAATCGAAGATCTGGAGTACCTGGTGACCATGCTTAGATAACAAAATCATCAAAATAGAACTAGTACTTCCCATTAACTCAGAGAGCTGAAATTTGGTACAGAGTTAGGGTGCAATAGCTACATGAAGGTAAAACTATAAAAATGTAGATAATCGAAGATCTGGAGTACCTGGTGACCCTGCTTAGATAACAAAAGAGCCCAGCCAAACTATAAGAGATCGACATACCGCCTTTAAACAATATATATTCAACATGGTGGGCCGCTTCATCCGATGTCAAAAATCGTGGGGCAAGGTAGTGCTCCCGCCAAGTCGAGTGCGCTAGACCAATACAAACAGACATGTTCATGTACACAAATATTTGTAGGTGCTGCCCGGGGATCGAACCCAAAACCCTTGATGTAGTAGCCGACGTCTCAACCATTACACCCAATGGGTCTTCCAATATTCCTTTCTACAACAAGAAGTGAAATCCCACCAAAAACATTCTGTAAGTCTCGATGGAGCTGCTTGATTATCTCTAAAAAGTAATGAAATCAAGACAAAGAAGTGCCAAGTCTAAGGTTCCTTACTGCGATTACTTTATTATTATGGTTAATGTTGTGTGACTTGGCCGTTGAAGAGATACAAAACAAGGATACAAAACGTAAGTCCAAAAGTAATATTTGTGGTCATAACTTAGATTATTCACGATTTAATAATCATCGGTCCATTCCTACTAGATAGGCAGATAACGGTCCGAAACCCTTCAGTCAAGAAACAAGCTGCCTAATCCAGTACCTGAAATGAACTTCACAAGTGGAATGATGTATGTTAGGTGGAGCAAAATATGGGCTTTCAATGGCTTTAATGATTTAAAAATTCCTCAAGTTATTATTAAGGAAGATTTTTATAAATTTACCAATCTGTCCTCTGACAAGCTTATGGAAGTTTATGAGATTCCGTTTATTAACATCGTAAGTAATATAATCATTCTTGGAAATTAATATTCTGATACAAAATAGATTGTTGTTAATCGGTAGATCTAAATGTGAACATACAAAGGGGCTCAGAGAGGCACTTTGGTAAAGTATTTGATTTGTGTCGAAAGCCGAATGGTAAATTTGTTTCGCTAATTGATTTTTTTAAACAAAATGTATTCAGAAGTTTGTAATATGTTACAGTCAATGTGATTAAATAACTTCTTATTCATAATGAGTGATCATTATAAAATAACCATATTGTCTAGATATTGTGATAAATTAATCACTTTATCCGAATATAATCGGGCCAATCTTTTTTAGTTTCAAAATTCTAAACAACAACATTATGAGTAAAAGTACGTTCTTAGTAAGAAAATTATTAATTAAAGCAATATGAAGGTTTGAGCTTCTGCATTGGGTCATTATAGGTATATTTATTTGATTGATGATTTATTTTTTTTACTAAGAGCGTCGGTGGCTTAATGGTGTGGACTGTCGCCTTCCTACCGGGAGGGCTGAGGTTCAAATCCCGACACGTACCAATGTGTTTTCGAATTTTCGAAAATATATGTACGTTATCCGACGCTCTTACGGTGAAGGAAAACATCGTGAGGAAACCTTCATGCACGCCTGCGAAGAAATTCGAAGTTTGTGTGTGAAGTCGTCCAATCTGCACTGGGCCCGCGTGGACGACTCAGGTCTAATCACCCTATACGGGTAGGCTCGTGCCCCTCGGTGGGGACGTTTAATGAGCTGATGATGATGATTTATTTTACTTTAATTAAAACGTTTAATAACACTTACAATAATTAAAGATAAAGATGTTACTCTCACTCATCAAATCTCTTATAAAACTTCTAGCATATCAACAATACGTGTACATCCTTCCATTCATCAGCAAACAAATCACACTCTGGGAACCCATCCAGAAGGGAGTTCAAAAAACGAAGAACCCTAGGTACCGGTGATTGTGCATGTGATACTGTGCGACAAGAAGGCTCTGCCAGTAACTTATGGCGTCGACTTGGTGCCCCAAACATCCAAAAATAAAATTAGTTGGATACATAAATGGGTAATAGCCAAATTGTCTCTTGTATAAATATCTAAGATATCTTTTTGTACTTTCTCAATAATGTTGATGTTGAAATGATAATGTTGTTGATGTTAAAATATATTTGACGATCCGTGTGGTGTTATGATTGACCAGTCGATAGTTACACCAAGGTTCCCCGAGCAGTACAAACATTTGTGTGCATAATTATTAATTATGTCTGTTTGTACTCGTATTGGTCTGGTAAAATAGGTATTTACAAAAAAAGTATGTTAACTAACTATTAAATAATACAAGATCCTTGCTTGAAATAAAGTGAATGATGGTTATCATCATCAGCTCATTAAACGACCCCACCAAGGGGCACGAGCCTACCCAAATAGGGTGTTTAGGC
The DNA here is from genome assembly GCA_019425675.1 of Leucinodes orbonalis. NCBI lineage: Eukaryota > Metazoa > Arthropoda > Insecta > Lepidoptera > Crambidae > Leucinodes > Leucinodes orbonalis. The sequence goes on along the minus strand of PQWD01001440.1, from coordinate 126,108 downwards.
CTTAGTCGTCCACGCGGGCTCAGTGCGGGTAGGACGACTTCACGCACAACCATTGAATCTCTTCGCAGGCGTGCGCAGGTTTCCTCACGAAGTTTTCCTTAACCGTAAGAGCGTCGGATAACGTACATATATTTTTCGAAAATTCGAAAAGACATTGGTACCTACGTGGCGGGATTTGAACCGCCACCGAAATGGTAATGACATATCAATGATAATTAAAAATGGGCTCGTCATGAATAATAATAAAATGTTTACTACATATTAGTAATTCCTTCTCCTTCATTAGCTTCACTAGGAGCATTGTATTAAATTATTAAGTGGGTTTACGAGTATACAAGGCGTCTTGGTTTTGCAGAGTGTAGTACTCGTATAGCCGTTACGGACGAGTAAATTTTTGTTACGGAGCAGTATACATTTACACGCTACTGATAGTTAATTATACTGTTAGCAGCGTTTTTAGGGTTCCACATCTGTTTATATTTTTCGACAGCGGGAATCATTTTAGGAGAAGCAATGCGTCGCACTTTAGGAGGAGCAATGCCGGACAGCTGGTAGACGGATGACAAAAAATATTTTTTGTGCTTTACTTCATTTAAATGTTTTTTATTTTATTTTGAATGGTTTAATTTATTGTGTTTTTGTATTCTTTTTGACATTCATAAGTGTTTATTGTAAGCCCAATTTGAATAAATGGATTTTGACTTTGACATAATTATTTGGATGAGATCTCACGTTCATTTGATAATAATTTTGTTGTGATCATCCGCCGTATAAAGACGCGTCTTTAAAATATTTATTACTTACTAACTAAAATCTCGAGACACTATCCATGTAAAGTATCATGTTACTGGATAATTAATTACTATACAATTAATATGTTAATACTTAGGCTTATTAACTTATTTATAAATATTTCCGTTTCCTGGTTATGATAAAAAATGGTGTTTTATCAAACCAGTTAACAGGTAATAAAACTGATGACGGCACAAGACAAGATGTGTGAGTCCGATTACTTTTGACATTTTAGCTTACGGCAATATTATTACGAAAATAGAATGTTATTTGTAGTTTGTTAAGTAATATACCGTTTATTAGTACTTAACTTTTAGACCTCACTATGAATATATTTTAAGAACAACTAAAGCATTTAAGAAACCATGCAGTATATTATATCTTTATTTGAGTCTGGTTAGGAGTATGCTTGAGTACTGCTGTCCTATCTGGTCACCTTTCTATAATATTTACACTAATAATATCGAGAACATTAAAAAAGGTGTTTAAAATATATGTCACGAAAATATGGTTTCGGACGTTCTATAAAAGATTATAATGAAAGACTATCTAAATTTAAACTTATTACTTTGGAAGCTCGCCGTAAGAGGTATGACCTCCTCTGTCTTCATAAAATTCTATACTCTGCTTTTGATACCCCTCAATTACTAACTTTTTTAAATTTAAACACTCAGTATAGATCGCGTCATCCCAGTACGTTTAGTTTAGATGTGTACAAAAACAATACTTCTTTTTTTAATCCCGAAGTGAGAATGTGTAGAACATATAATGATTTGGTCCGAAGTGGCGGTAATATAGATATAGATTTATTTACGAATTGTTTTAGAGGTTACAAAATAAAGATAACGAAACTTTTTAAACCGAATTTTCCTCAACCCCGTATAACCCATATTACAACATATTTTTAAGTATTATTTTGATGAACTCTTTTAACATGTGTGTAAATGTCAGATTATTATTTGGACCATGCTGTGTATGCTTTTTATGGATTACCATCTAGTGTATTTATTTTGTTAATTTCTTTGGAACTAAAAGATTGTAATCTGTCTGCGTACCAAATTAAATAAATAAATAAAACCCAACAAAAGATACAAAGTTATCTCAATTGACTATTGTCTAAAATAATACATGCTATACACGAGTAAATAACACTGACACCATATTTAAATAGTAAACCAAAAACTTTTACTTAAATCGGTAGAAGTTCTGAATTTTATTTACCAAGTTGTAGAAGAGTAGTTTAAATTCGAGTATGAGTAAAATGATTGGGCAAGACATAGGGGCGAAATGTGTTAACATATTGAAGTGATTTACACTATCTACCGCCTTACAAAATGAAAAATTTGAAAAAAGTTACCAGTTTAAATTTGAATACCGCCATAGAAAAAAGTTATCTGTGCCTAACCTATACAAAGATTTAACTCGTTGAAGGGGCGTCTCTGGCGTTCCCTTAAGGGTCACAAACAAACGATTTTTTGATGAGCTTTGTATTATGAGTTATGACCCTGACATTATTCTTTTAATGTAATTATTTGCCAAGCCTTGGTTAGAATTCCAAGACCTCAAGTATTATGGGAATTTAGTTTATTCAATTATATTGCAGAAGGAGATTTCATTTCATATAAGTTATAATTGTGAATGTACTTTTTCTAGCCCTGTAGTCTGGGTTAAGAATAGGGCTATGGTACCTCTGCCTGTCGTAAAAGTCGTCTAAAAGGGGCTGCGGTGGGGAAGGCATGCCAATGCAGATATGCAACTGGTGGTGGTGGATCCAGCGTAGGGGAAGGCAAAGTGTATGGCCTTAAGGGCGATGAAAGTTAGCGTAGCTGCTTTCATCGGCCAGACACAGCATCCAAGTCTTTCTCTAATCGTAGCGGATTTCCGTTCCATTAGGTAATGAGAGATAAGGAAAAGTGTGTGCACCTGTACTTGCGCGCGTGCTTGTGCACCCTAATATATCCTGCGTATTAGACCGCTTCATTCATTCAGGACTTTTCCATGGAAAGCAGGAGTTGTCTCCAGTCTTTTGGTTTTTTTATCTACCGATTGTCCGAAAATTCTGCCATATGTAGGGTAACCTACATATGGCAGAATTTTCGGACTTACTTTATTAGGCATCGCTATTTCTATAAAAAAGTATTTTAACCAGTAAATAAACGAGGCAGCATAGAAATTCTAATCGTGTTCAACTACAGTAGTGATTCAAATACAGCAGAAGCAGTTTCTTAGCTATTAAAGATTAAAAATGAAATGCGATTGTGGTATTCAGAAATATTAAAGACCGAATTTAAATGTTTTCACTGTTAAAATTGAGAATTTAAGAATTAAAAAAATAAAAAATACATATGTTTTCCATAAGTCATCATAAAACGTACTTTAAAATTTATGAATTAAATTGGGTACTACTATAAACAAAAAAATGGGTCTGATATTGACTAGGTTAATGATATTACGATATTTAAATTTCTGTGCTTGCTGAATGCTCGCATCCTGCATACCATCCGCTGTTCTTACTGCACACAGGCGAATGCCTTGCAACAGAGATGTGGAAACTTATATTTTTCGGAGTTTGAAACATAAACGATATTTGTACCTAATGGTTATTCGTTTCCACGTGAGCTTCAGCCTAAAATCCTGGCCGGCCAGCCTCAAACGCGGCGGCAAGCTTAAAACCACCTGCTACTCAGCTCGCGGGCCGCCTCGCCCACGCGGGTTACACTCATATTACACTCTAGGGGTAGGGTAGACAAGACTACGTGGAGTCGGTTTTTAAACGATTCGTTTCTGTAACAGGCTTTTGTAACACAATATTTTGACCTTAAAAAGACCATTTCTTAATACAATTTAA